>PVIH01008088.1:0-35463 GCA_004025045.1 Sigmodon hispidus
AGGGTGGAGCCTCACTCGAATATGAAAGCCATCCTTGCCACAACTCTTTACCATGTATTTGTTGGCACAAATACGGGCAGCCTCCAGAGCTTCAGAAGACAGTTGCTCATATTCATCTGACACCATGTGGCCACAAAGTGGGAATTCATCAACTTTTGCCTTCTTCCGTCCCAAGTCAAAGATGCGAATTTTAGCATCAAGGACACCACGACAGAAGCGAGACTTCGGGTATGGCTTGTTCTTACAATACCGGTAACACCGGGCAGGACGGCAACCCATGATGACGATAGGATCAAAGGTGACGCGCCGGAGGAAAAAGATAGCCATCCATTATTTCTAAACATGACAGCCATAACACTGATAAGGATTTGTGACTGAATGAAAATTTTCAGTTTAGAAAAATCAAAAAAAGGGAACTTCAAGCAATTTGCATATTTTAACACCCAAAAAGTAATGTAGTCAGTATTAAAATCAGATAAAGTCCACAGTTTGCTTTTTTAGCCATTAAGTAATTCATCACTCACGTGCCAAAAGAGTGGACTCTAGAAACAGTAACGGTAAATTCTAACATATCTAGATCAGTGCAAAGAACAATTACAAAGAGCAATCAGGTTAAAAAAATGATATGAGAAAATAGAAAGCATAAAATTATGAAAAAAATTTATATAGTTCTTTTTTTAAGAAAAAAAAGAGTAGTGAGACTTATTTACAAAGAGAAAAATAGCTGTGAAGATTAAAAAATGACAAAGCGAATAAGGAAATTATTGATTTGGGGTTAAAGCTGCCATCTCATAGTCTAAGATTTGTGTTCAATAAACACAAAAATAGGCTGCTAAAAACTACAAATATTTCAAGAAATAGAGGCAAAAGCTTTTTTTCAAGCTAGTTATAATAATCAAGCAAGTTAATAATTAAAAGTATTATATACAGTTACTTGATAAGGAAGTATAAGTGTGTATGTGTGTGTGTTTGTGTGTATGTGTGTGTGTGTTGTGTAGGCCCTTTCCTTGTGTTTCAGTTAGTGTGACATCATTTGCATCTAGTGTAACAGGTATCTGCCATTATAGAGAATGTATTAAGTACTGAGATGTTGTAATATGGTTGTGGCCCAGAATTTATATGCCATCTCAAAGGTTTGACTGGCAATCTGACAGTCTGGCAAAAACACTAACAGTCACACTGACCCACAGATGCTTATGTTAATTTTCTGCTGACTCACCTAGGGCCAAGGCATATAACTTGCTAACTCCTTTATGTGAACTCAACCCATCCTATTCAGCTGTGTGACTTGATACCTTTTCTCAGAGCAGCAGCATTTCAAATTCTTTCCTCTGCATTTTCTACTGGCATCTGTGTTTTCTCTCTGGCAACTCTGTGTCTGGCATCTATTTCTGCCCTGACATGTTCCAGAGTTGTTCTAGCCTGGTAGCCCTGTCCATACTTCCTGTCTGCTTTTATTAAACACATAGGTAGTACAAATGTTTATAATGACAGGAAACAGTAGCAACATAACATAATCCACTACACTTAGATTTAAGAGATTACAAAAATTCTTTATCCCTAATGAAGCATGTCTCTAAGAATCATATATGGTAATTTTTCTCTTAACTCTTTTAAACTATTGGCTTATAATATCACTTATTTGTAAGAAATCACCAGCAAGTAAAATATGAAGAAAAAACATTCTAAGATAATGGAAACATAAATTGTAGTGAGGAAATTTCATGCTCTTTATTTTAGAAAATTTTTATTTTTTCAGAAAAAGAACTCAACATTTAAAACTAAAACAAGCTTCAAGTTTTGAAAATAGAAGTAAAATGACAATGAGTGCATAATGGTTAGTTTTTGAGCACACTATAAATGTACTATTATTAGAGTCTTTGTTACCTTCATTAGTAATCATGATGAATTTAAAGAATAAATTCTGTAATGGATGAAATGTCAAGTTAAAAAAAGTACAAAAATGACAGTATTAGATTGTATACAAAAAAGACTTTAATCTTAGAAAAATGAAGCTGACTGTACTCGGCAGAAGATAAAAGATAAATCCTACCAAAATTGCTGTCATTTGAATGACTATTTCTAATGCCAAGTCAACTTATGTCAACCTAGAGTTAGTCGTACCTTTCTTCTCTCAGTATCGTTTTAGCTTTACTAATACAGAATAGGTAGTGGCTGGCATGACAAAAGATAAATAAATTGCTACCTTTCAAGTGATATAATTATAATATTGTTTTTGTGATTTGAATTTTTGATTTTTCATGCTCAAAATGACATTTCATTGTGTGCAAGATGGCTTCCTTAGCTCTTAACCTCTCTGTGTGAGTCTGCATTTTTATGTGTCAAGTAGGTATAATAACATTTACTCTTCTCAGAAGCGTATTTTAAAGATTAATTACCTAATTGCTTGGGAGAGAGAATGGGTATTTAAATGGTAAGTATTCCTAATTATTAAGATACTATCTTAAAATAAAATTTGAAAATATCAAAGTAGCACCAGAGTAATTCATGATTAAAGTAGAAAATATGAGCAAACTTTTTGTTCCTTATGGAATAAGATGTCCTTGGGCCTACTATTCCCTTGTATCTTTTACTGCTTCACTCTCCATTTATTTTCTCTCTGTCTTCTCACATTAAAACTTCTCCTTGTTTTGAAACATACAGTAGTGTTGTTGAAAGTTTTGATGATATCTTTATAATGGTCTTTCATTCTCAGTTTTACATGAAATAATAAACAATATTCAAGGGTATTTAAAGTAACTCAATGTCAAACATTTTAAGTACCTCACAGTATAAAATAACATTATATTAAGTAGAGTCTGTAATGATTAGGATACCTCTCACAAATACCAAATCACAGTATACAAAGCATTATGTGATTTTATGTACTAGAGCAAAATGACATGTAGATGTGACATCATAGAATACTGTAGTACCTAATAAAATGTATCCATGTGTTTGGTCAGAGTATATTTTGCATAATATTGGAGTAACATGATAAAATTTTAGTATTATGACATTTTAATAGCTTGTTAACAAAATAACTTAAATAATTTAATATAATTAAAATATTTAAATTGCATTTTTGAAATTTAGAGAAACCTGGTATCATGTCAATAACAATTGAGTGCTATGATGAATGAGGAGTTTAGAAACACACAGAGACTTCAAATTACACCAGAACATTAAGTAGTATGTTGACAACATTATCTTTTTCTCAGAATAATTTTTGAGGTAATTTAGTGTTTGTTGTAAGGATACATAGTTGTTATGTCTTAATGAGACACAAAAGAAGAACCTATGTATCACCTCAATAATTCACATTTTGATACACCATATTAGGGGTTATGAGGAGAGAATAGACTTACAAATACAAGGAATGATTCTAGGAGAAACAGAACTCCACATCAAGATGCTTAGCTTCCTCCCAGACAATGGAGGAACCAAAGAGAGAGAGGAGGCTGGGTTCCAGGGTCTTGAACAATTCTGGCATCACTTCATCAGTGTCTCCATTCTTGAGGTCACTAGCATTTTCTTGGGTAACATCTGAATCCCACTACACCCATGTTCAAATATACACTAGCATGGTATTATATTTCACCTTTAGGTACTGCATAGACCAAGAGGATTGTTAATAATGAGGAAAAACTTATTGAATGAACTTTGTTTCTGTGGTTTTAAACACATGTGGCATGTAATGGATTCCATTTATCTGTCATCTTCCTTTAGTGATGCTATATCTAATTAAGCATAGTAATATATGGCAAAAAAAACCCTGATCCTTAGAAATTATTTACTGCATACAAAACACAAGATTAAGTGCCCTATAAACATATAGACCACCATTTACTTATGTTAGACTTTATATTATAAGCCTAGATTTGATTAATTTATCAAGCACTCATATCTTTAAATTTTTCCAACTTTTCTATTAAACTTATTTTTCCTTACCAGAAATCTTACTATATGGAGAATAGAGAGTGACTGGAAAAGGTGGGAGGGGGAAGAGACCTTGAATAAGGATATACATGGATCTAAAATTTATTCATAATAAAATAAAACAAAACAAAAATCTTACTAATATTAGTGAAATAATTCTCACATCAATGCCCTACAAAGTCAGTTCTCTGGATTCAAATCTGAAGTTCTTTGCTTCTGCTGGTAACTGTTGTGATTACTCTTTATAGGAACAAATAATGATACAAAAATGCATCAAGAAGAGCTTTTAAAAATCATATGAAGAATATTATACATTTCTACAAATTAGAAAAAGTAAGTGTGTTATTGACCTTATATTACCAAAGATATAGAGGTGATAGGATTACTACATGTTTAAAGCTAGCCTGGTCCACATATAGAGTTTGCAGGAAGACAGAGTTAAACAGTGAAACTTAAATTTTAAAAGTGTAGTAAATTCTCATGAAGCATATCCTTGAAATTACAGATATGATAATCACCTTTGGGAGTGAGTTTCTTAAGTTCACATACAATACCTTCAGCCTTTCTTTGCTGCCTTGGGTCAGCTTTATTTGATTTTGATTGTAACCTTTCTAAAATGTGAGTTAGATTTCCTAAAGGCTGTGTTTTATAAGTTAATGTGGTTCATAGATATTCTCTGACTTACATGCAGAGAGTGGACCAAGGTGACAAAATTTTACCATAATTATGTACAATAGAGAAGGAATAATATTCCTCATATGTTACTGAAAATGAAAAGATAATTTTGACCAGTTTCAAATAAGGAATTAACATCTCTCTAATGAATTGACATTTCAAAATCCAACATAATGCCATGTGCCCTAAATAGCAGCTTTGTCTTTATCCTCATTGAGCTTCAACACTTAACAATAATATTTTGATGCTTATATTTGACCCAACTTCATTAGCACAACAACAACAACAAAAACAAAACTAATAGTATTGAGCATTCATCTACAAAGCCTATATTCTTTCAAGGTATATATTGTTGTTATTCTAGTTATTTTCTAATTTGAAATACATTTGTAGTCCCAGAATAGTTACAAATATCCAGTGATGTCCTATATATTCTTTTTATATTTATTTTATGTAGAGGGCAAAAAGGTCTTGCACACACAGTAGAAAGCCAGGAAAATTACACCCACAGCTTACTTCTTCACTGGAATGAGGTGTATAGCTACTCTCTACCGCTTCAATGGAATGTGGTACATGGCTGCTCTTCCACCTATTCAATGGAATGAGGTGCTTAGCTGCTCCTCCAGAATGCCAGGAATTATGCAGTTTTATAACCCGGTGATCTTTTGCTATCCCATGAAACAGGCTCTGCCCTATTTCCTACAATTTTTGTTTTTATTCAGTCCAGACCATTTCTTTCTAAATCTTGAGGATTGTTTTTAGAGCATAAAATCCAGTATTATGAGTGAAGTCATCTGTGCTTTACAACAGCCTAAATGACTTCTATGCTATCTTAGGGCCAGGTCAGTTCTGACTCCCAAAGGCTTTATGTTTATGTCACTAATTCTCTCTATTTTTTTCTTGAGCATTGTTTTTAAATCAACAAGAAAAATGGATGAAACCATGTCTGCTTTACAAATAGCTTCAGTGCACACATTTCTTAAATTGTTGTGCACTTGGGACTGAGTCGTTTGCTATTTAAATACTCATCCCCCTAGTGGTAGTATACTTAAATATGGCTAAAATAAAATCATCTGGATGAGATTGTAGACTTCCTATTCTAGTGTTGGTTATAATAAAACTAGTCTGAGCAGAGTTTCATTCTTATGTCACTGTGATTTTTTTTTTTTTTATTTTCCTAGTCTGTTCTATGCCTGCAGAAGAATCACCACAATTTTATCAGTCAATGCTTTTAAATTCTGACCACACCTCCTGAAGCAACTTTCTTTGCTGAGGCTGGAACGCTGATTTGGTTTTCACAATGGTTGCAGTGCTCTTCTGCTCTGAGCTGAGGTACAACATGCAGAGGTCAGTCTGAAACTTAAGTGCCATTTTTTGGTATGTACTTCAATCTCAGGGCATTATCTCGGCTAATTTTCAGATTTCACAGCAGCCACTCAAGCATCTTTCCAGGATTATATTGGCAAGCTTAAGGAATGCCTTGTCAGACCTTCTCCACTCTCAGTTCCTCTCACCACTCCCCATTTCTGAGATAAGGAGATGCTACTTTGTGTTCTAGTATAATAAAAAAAATGATGATTTTTGCAGGACTACATACAGCATTCATTATAGACTTTCTAATGGATAAATATGTTTCAGTACTCCAATCCAGAAAGCTATAACAGTGCTTTTAATTCTTGCATTTTCTTACTACAGAAAGAGGATTGTACACAGCTCTCCATTCTTTCAGCTTCAAGTACTCTGCGAAAGCGAGGAATATATCTTCTTTCATGATGACTGCTTCTATTCTCTAAGGTACATGCTACTTGATATTGGAAAAAAAAATCAAGACATTCTTGCAAATTTTATTTTATTTTAAGACAGTCTTTGTATTTTATGCAGCTCAGGGCTTTTGTCTCAGTACCAGCCAAGCAGAAACAAAACAATAACACAGGTAACCATTTGAGTTTCCCCCAAGGATTTGTTTTTCTAGCTCCTTTTCTTCAAATTGTAGTGACTTGTTGCATGTTACTGTTATTTTTATGTATTGCTTTTCTGTTTAGGTAAGATAGCCAACATTAGACTCAATAATATCTACAGTCAGAAGTTTTTAATATCTAATCTGTTATGATAAGGGAAACAATACATAGTTATAATTTAGGAAAGTCTGCAGCAGAAAAAAATCATTTAAAATTAAATACTGAAAGAATAAATTGAAAACAATAAACAAGGAAGAGATGCCATGCTTTCTGCAATTGGGGAAAATTGAAGATGTTTACTTGATCTCATTAAAGTAGATTAGTGAACAAGAATTTTCCAGATTTGAGTTGCAAACTGCTTTTGTGTTTATCTTCTTTAGGGTAGTTGGGAAAATATATGCCATTTTATAAATTTCACTTTTGTAAAAAAATCAGCTTCTTAAAACCTTTACTCTTCATATAAATGTAATGTGATATTTTCAAAAAGATAAGCAGGTTTGCAAAAATATACAGATTAACTTTTATGCCTCACTTTCTACCTTGTGAATGGATATGTACTGATGTACTTGTGTATGCAGATGCATGTGTGCAAGCATGTGTATGTATATGTGTTGTGGATGTGCTTAGTTTAGGGTCAGGATTCAAGGCTGCCTTTATGAATAGGGTCCAGATTTTTCTCTTGGAAGAGAGGGCCAGGATGGCACAGAAGAAAGAAAACACTGTCTGGGGACAAGTTAAAGCAAACAAGTTCAATTTTATTATTGAAGGGAAAATCTTAAATACTTTTCCAAGACCCTCCCCCAAGCCAGAAGAAAGGGCTTGGTTTGGCTGTGGTATCTCACTAGTCTAGGAAAGTTGCACCTGGACTCTACCCTCATCAAGACCTCAAGCAGGCTCCAGGCTGACTTATGTGGAAGTGCTTAGGTGGGCATTTTAACACTCATTATCACCAGTTTGTACTTGCTGAAGCTGAGCTGACCTCAGGGTCTCTTAGATGCCTCTATACATATGTATATTAGAAGGCAAGAGATCAACCTTAGTTGTCAGCCCTTATGCACCTCTCACAGTTATTATTTGAGACAGGGTTTCTCACTGGCCTCTAATTCACCAATTATGCAAAGCTGTCTGGAAAACTAGTCCCTGGTGAAAGCCACTACCACTAGTATAGGCCACTATTCCTAGCTTATTGCTATGGTTTCAGGAGATTGAATTCACACTTTTGCACCACAAATACTTTACTGACAAATTGGTTAAGTCACACCAGTGCAGCAACTTTTGTTTGTTCACTTGTTCAATTATTTGAAAAGATAATTTACTTAGTAGCCTAAGCTGACCTTAAATATCATTAATTGTGATAATGCCTCAAGTTCCAGTGTTTGTGTGTCACCTCATGCCTGGTCATAAACACATTTGCTTTGTAAATTAGGTAGTATATTTGGATTTTGTTATTTTTTCATATATATATATATATATATATATATATATATATATATATATATGGTGCTAGGCATAGAGCACATCAACAAATGAATCATTGTTGACTGTTCTGTTTCTAAAAAGTGTTTACTACAAATGATCATAATTGATGTCAACTTTGCTTGAGTATAAGGTAAATTTTTTGAGGGGGAATTAACTTATATTAAGATAGTGTGATAAGTCGAAGGTACATATGTAAGATTTTTAAAGAAGTTCATGTATATAGTTGCTTTTGTTTTCCCTCAATCAACTGAGAATTGTGTTGTCTCAATACCATAATCAACATTTAATATGGTAGACCTCTTTTTATTTCCTTTCAAAGTCATCGTGTTGTATGATGATCATGTTTCATTTTTATAAATTGACACCATGATCAAGGCAATTCTTATAAAAGAAAACATTTAATTAAGGTTAAGGGTTTGCTCATGGTTTCAGATTGTTAATCCATTATTATCATGACCAGAAGCAGAAAGACATGACAATCTGTATTAGTCATGGTTCTCTAGAGAAACAAAACTGATAAAATAAGTCATACATATATATATATATATATATGAGAGAGATGCATATATAAATAGGTAGATACATAAACTGGTACATAATTTAGTAGTGTGGATTATGAACTATGGTACAGATAGTCTAACAATGGTTGTCTCCCAAAGAAGAGTCTAAGGATCCAGGAACATTTTAGTCTGTGAGGTTGATGTTCTTATTTGTTATTTATTATAGGTCAGAATCCCCAAAAAGTAGGTTCCAATACCAGAGAATTAAGAGTGAAGACAATCAGGCAAAGAGAAAGACACTGGGACTGGTATGGACTTGTAAAACCTCAAAACCCACTCTTAGGGACATACCACTATAACAATGCCACACTTGCTCCAATAAGGAAATATACTTTTGTATTTCCCAAGAAGTTTAGCCAAGGGACCAAGTATTCATATATAAGAGCCTATTGGAATCATTTTCATTCAATCTACTACACATGCATTACCAATTTTTAGCTAATTATTTATTTATGGAATGCAGATATTTTATACAGTCAAGCCTGGACAATAACTTGCTATATAGTTGACAGTGTTCTAAACTCTAGGTCCTCTTATGCATGGACAGTTAAAGCAGGTGCATTCATGTTGAACTCATTGGGTTTTGTTGTTGTATCTGTAGTGCATTGCTTACATTTGAATATATGTGTGCAAGTATGCTTGTCTGTACAGACATATAGAAAAGATAAAGGTTGATTTCGTGTGTCTTTCTTCATTGCTTTTTGTTGTTTGAGCCCTTCAAATTGAACTTTATTAAGTAAGAGAGGCAAAGCTTATTACTTTATTAAACATGATTGGGCTTTAGTTATAAAAATTATTTAAGAAAAACAATATATTTACCAGTATCAGTATGATAGTTTAGAACTGGAAAAAATTAAATATTATTAGAATATTATGTGATAGATAATATTTATTGCAAGAGAGATAGCCATATGTACACTTTGATGGATAGACTTGGCTGCTGAGGAGTCATTTAACACCTATTTCCATCCCATGATCTCTAAGAGAGGGTTTGTCATGGATAAACAGCTTGTCTTTTCAGTTAGATTGGCTGGAAAATGAGCCTGCAAAGCTGCTACAACTGGGTACTGTCCTGACCAGCTTTTTATGCATAAAGGATATACAAACTGAAGTATTCATGTGTGCACAGCAAAAAAAAATATCCACTACATCATCTTAATGTATAACGGATCACATATATGATGTTTTTATGTTTGTTTTATTAAATGGATCTCACTTTTCTGTCTTTAAGCCAATGAGGTGTTGTTAATGTTCAGTATAAGGATACTGAACAATCTCAATATATGTTTTCCAAATTTGGTGTTATATTCTAATACTATTCAATATGCTTGTCTGAGGTTGAACCAAAAGTCTCACACATGCTAGAAAAACACTCTAACATGGAAGTACATTCATCATCTATTTTCAGAAGTTCTTTTATTTTGTTTTAATTATTAAGGGACATTATAATATGACTTTTATAATATAAACGGTAGTTATAATGTTATTAAGACTAAAAATTGGTTTGGATTCATATCTCAGTTAATTGAAAATTGTGTGTCTTTGTAAATAAACAATAACCTTTTGAATGATTTTATGTATAACCAAGATATATCTGTGTTTGAAGCTGTAATTTTTTATCTATGCTTTGTCGATTTTAATGTATATTTAACACAAACTTGTTAAAATGTACAAATATATATTGGGCAATTTTGTTTTCACTTTCAATTTTAATTTTTAACTGAATTCTTAGCATCCAAAATAAAATTAATTATTTTACTAAAACTTTTATAAACTTCTATAGAGTTATAGAATATTTTAATTTTATCCTTTAGAATTTTATTATATTTTACTTTATATATTTTTAATTAAAGTATGATACATTAAATTCTCTTCTTTTTTGTCCTGCCTGAAACCCCCTATCATGCCCCACAGTCAAATTGAAAGATTCTTTTGCTTTTGTATTACTGTTATGTGTGTGTGAAATACAAATATATAAATAAAATCTGCTGAATGTGTTCTTATTTTTATTGTATTTCATTTTGATGGCATAACTAATAAGTGATACAATTTTGGACATTTTAATAGCCATTGTAAGGGTTCTACATATAGTATCAATACTGTTTTTATGTAAAAAGAGAAATGCTCTATAAAAATCTAAAGTCTACTCTTTATTTTCTTAGCTTCCAATGTAGGGCAACATGGCTAAAAATTTACAACATAGGAGCAAAATATTTTTCAGATAATGTAAAAAAATAAACTGTATTTTTTTGCATTCACTCTGTTATTTTGTATATATTTAGCTATGCCATGTATTTACAAAAAGTTTCCATTTCATTAAGTATAAAAGTTTATTTTGGAGGGTTCTCAAAAAATAGAGAGAATTTTATTTTATCCATCACAAGGACAAAAAACATTTTAAAATCAATGTTTTATGAATGAAGAGCATCTAACTGACATTGGGTGTATTTCTACCTGTCAAAGAAAAAGATGATTACTTCAATAAATCTACTACTGAAAAATCCTTTTTTTTTCTTTCTTTTTTTAAATCCATGTATCCCCTTGTTGAGACTTCCTTCCCCCTCCTGCCACTCCCAGTCACTCACTCTTCTCTCCATCAATTTATCTCCTCCCCAGAAAGGGCAGGAGGTTTCAAGGTCCCAAAGTAGCTTAGTTCAACATCCACTCCAGGCAGATCAGCTTTCTTCACCCCCATATCAAGACTGAGTCAGGTGTTTGTCTGGAGGGAATGGGCTCCAAGGTGGCAGTCCAAGGTGTTTCAGATCCCAAGCTGTTCAGTGGTTGTGGTTTGTACCTTGGACAGGCTTTGCTTTTTGTTTAAAGTATACCAATGAGTGAGTACATGGCCTGTTTATCTTTCTGAGTTTCTGAGACCTCCCTCAGGAAGATATTCTCCAAATCCATCCATTTGTTTGCAAATTTTAGGATATCATTTTTTCTCACTGCTGAGCAGTACTCCACTGTGTAAATGTACAATAGTTTGTTAATCCATTCCACAGTTGAGGGGCATCTAGGTTTTTTCCATGTTCTTGTTATTACGAATAATGCTACTATAAATATAGTTGAGCTAATGCCTTTGGAGTGTCAATGTGCATCTTTAGGGTATATGGCCAGTAGTGGTATTGCTGGGTCTTTAGGGAGATTGATTCCCAGTTTTCTGAGAAATCACCATACTGTATTCCAGAGTGGCTGAACAAGCTTACACTTCTACCAGCACTGGAGAAGTGTTCACCTTGCTCTGTATCCTCTCCAACATAGGCTGTCATCTGTGTCTTTTATCTTGCCAATCTTACAGGTATAAAGTGGTATCTCAAAGTTGTTTTGATTTGCATTTCTCTGAAGGCTAAAGATGTTGAGCACTTTTTCAAGTGCCTTTCTGCCGCTCTAATTTCTTGAGCTCTGTATACATTTTAGAGATCAATTCTTGTCACTTTCAAGGTTGGTTAGTAAAAATCTTGTCTTATTCTGTAGGCTGTTGTTTTAGTCTTTTTGACGTTTTCCTTGGCTTTCCAGAAGCTTTTCAGTTTCAGGAGGTCCCACTTATTGATTGTTGTTCTTAGTATTTGTGCTACTGGTGGTATATTTAGGAAGTGGTCAATTGTGCCGGTTCATTGGAGGGTAATTCCCACTTTCTTTTCTAACAAGTTCAGAGTGGCTGGGTTTATGTTGAGGTCTTTGATCCACTTGAATTTGAGGTTTTTTGCAATGTGATAGGCTTGGTTCTATTTGCCAAAGAAAGATATAGTGGAAAAGCTGAAAGAGCAGAGAGAACAAAGAACAGTAACTGCTCACCTAGCTAACTCCTCAGTATTCCTCAGCCTGAATGTCTCTAAGTTCTCAGCCAAAAAAGAAGAGAAGTGCAGGCCCAGGGCTGAACTCCTGTCTCCTCTTCCTCCTCCCAGCTATCCTACTTCTTCATTCAACTTTCCTAGTGCTAGGACTAACGGTGTGTGCCACCACTACCTAACTCTTTTTTTTTTTTTTTTTTTTTGGCCTTAAACTTACAGAAAGGTCTCTGTCTACTAAGTACTGTGATTAAAGGGTTGGATTATTATTCTCTGACCTTCCTGGTTAACTTTGTGTTTGACTCTTTCTTCTGATTTTCTGGCAAATTTTATTACTTATACTATATATCACCACAGGGAAGAAAATGAGAGAGAGCAGTGAGTAGGTTGATAAATATATGATCAAAGTGCCTTTATATAAAAATAAAAATACTTTTTAAAGTTTCTTAATTACTTTGGAAAAATAATAAAAAAATAAAGGTTTATTTTACTGTTGCAAACTATTTACATTGTACAAGTGTTCTTGTTTTGTGCAACTAATATTAATATTTTCTTATCTGATTTATAGATCAAATCTCAAAATATATATTCATTCTTTATTCATCTGACAATGGCCATTAACTAAAGATAATCTGACTACTTTATAACTCAGATTTTCTAATTTTATTCCTCATAAGAACAAAGATATCTTCTATTTCAAATCCCAGTTTCTCACAATTATCTTTATAGTATTTGTTTTCACAGGAAAGCATGGCAACTTTTAACTCTAAACTAACCAAACTCAAAGAATTTTCCAGAAAACAGAAAAATAAGTAAAAAAAAAAATGTGCACTAAGATTTTCTATCTTCACCTTTCTAAGTGTTTTGAAGGTCAAGTGAAAAGCAGCCTATTGCTGAGAAAGCTACTTTCCCCAAGCCTTTAGCTCATCATAGGAAGAGATGCAGAATAACCTAGGCATCTGTACCCCTGCCTGTTAGGACAAAGTTCATAAAAAGCATTGAAGTGAGCCTACCTGTCCTTCATTCTGTTTATTTCTGTAATCACTAAAATATCTTTCTTTTTTAAGATAAACCTTTAAAACAAGACTTCTAAACATACCACTTGCTCCCTAATCCTATCTACTATCTCCTAGTTCTTTAATAAGAATTATGGCTGATGGAAATGAGCTTCACATTTAAGGGAAGACATGGTATCATCATTAATTCTTCAATCTTGATGGTGAAAAAGAGTTCTCTATATTGATTTTGATAGCTGAAATATGGATAAAACTTCTGCAATGGTAGAAGTTTCTGTAAAGGGATATTTTTACCCTTTGCTATTGGTGCTTCTTAAAGAAATGATGGCATATTAATAAAATGAAACTCAACTCACATTCCTTGATGTCACTTAATTTGCTATAGGGAGGTTGTGTGCCTTCTGCTATAAGTATTTCTAACTTTCACTAGCATCAAGTATCATGTCAGAGTAGCAAATCTTGCTTGTAGAATTAGCACCATTAGAGGGCTCTCTGAAGAACTGATGAAATTCTATCATTGCCTCGGAGACAAGAAAATATATTCATTTCACATTCCTGAAATGTTTCATAAACTAATTTTTCTCCTAGAATAATAATTAAATAGGTAAAGTATACACATATGCATAGGTTGCAGTCTGTTCACTTTTGAAATGAAACATTAATGACTATATTCTACATCCAAGTAACTATGAGTTTCAATAGGAAAATATCATTATCAATGATATTTAAAAGCAAATGTATAATACAGCCTCATATTTATTAAGATCAAAACAGACTTTATTAACATATGATATATATGTATATTGCCTTAAATAAGACACTGTGAAAACATTATTTTTAAAAACTGCTAATGATTTCAGAAAAGAATCCTCAACAACTAGATTTATCTCATGGGCCTCATTAGGGAAAATCAAATTAAAAATTAATAGTTTAAAAATTATTAATGCAAATGTATCTTGGGGGCAGAATGTTAATAGTGTTTGCTTATATTTACAAAATATGCCATTAATACACATAAATCAAATATAGCTAATCAAATTATAAATTTATAAATCCCCAAATCTGAAATAGAAAGTTTAAATTATTAACTCTCCAAGTATTGAAACAACTAGCAACCTTTGTGGATTCCCTTATTAAAATAAACATGTAGCTAACCTAAGTAAAGTTTTGATTTCCACTTTGTTTCTCAAGCATGCATGCACTGTACAAATTTATTTGGCAGTTATAACAAATTACAAAATCCTAAAGATTATGACTAGGACAGAACTGCTTAGTTGAAAATCTAGACTGAGAAAATAATTAGCTTGAGTTAAAACCAAATGGTGCTACCTCATTTCTCTGATGATGAGGAGTTCTGAGTTTACACTGTTATATCTTACATATTAAAACATGGAAATCAAAAGATGGAAGAGAGTACAGAGAAACAAATAAAATTCTTTACCAAATAAATGGAATTAAGCAGAGTAGGTCAGTGGATAGAAAATCTTTACCTGTGATTTGTGAGTAAATATAGAGCACAATGTGCATCATAATGTCTGCTGAATAAATAAGACAAATGAGAAATCTGTGAAATACTTCGTTTTAGTGGCTCTTACCAAGCACAAAAAAAAGATGAAGATCTTGTCCATTAATTTGGTTATAGTAAGTATTACTTTGCAAATGTTTCTCTAAATAACTATTACATACAAATACTAGAAGATAAAATAACCTCCTTCTAGTTCCCTATACAAATACCTGCCATTACACTTAAGGTTGATCTGAATGCTGACAGCTGTATCCATATTCAAGAGGTAATCTCTGTCTCTCAACAGTAATGGAATACTAAAATACTTTAGTATTGAGAACCTGATGATTTTTGGAAGCATACATTTCAGCCAAGACCTCTTGCTCAGAGGAGACAGGAGGCAAAAAAGCCATCTTGCCACAACTGACTAGGAGCCACCTTATTGTGAACCACTGAAGCCATGGGCAGACACCAGTGCAAAATATATATAATAATATAAAGAACAACAAGGCAACTCCAGAAGAAACTGGTGGTTCTACAACTACAAGACCTGAACAGAGCAATGAAGAGGAAGCAGAAGGAAACAACACCAAAAACACCATTATGAAGATCATTGAAGCCTTCAAAGAATATATAAAATATTCCCTAAAAGAAATAGAAGAAAATACAAAAAAAAATTAGAAGAGATGAACAAGTCCATTGAAGAAAACAAGAAAAGATAAACCAAAAAAATGAAAGAAACATTCCAGGAACTAAAAACTGAAATAGAAGCAATAAAAAGCACAAAATGAGGCAAAGATGGAAATAGAAAACCTGAAGAAAACAGCTAGGACTACAGATACAATACAAGCATAACCAAAAGAATCCAAGAGATGAAAGAGAGAATCTCAGGAGTGGAAGACTCAGTAGCAGAGAAAGATACATCAGTCAAAGAAAATACTAAAACCAAAAAAGCCATAGCACAAAATGTTCAGGAAACCTGGGACACCATGAAAAGACCTAACTTGACAATAATAGGAATAGAAGAAACAGAAGAATACCAGCTCAAAGCACAGATAATGTTTTCAATAAAATCATAAAACAAAACTTTCCTAACTTGAAGAAGGAAATGCCTATAAAGATACAAGAAGCTTACAGAACACCAAATAGATATGACCCCCACCCCAAAATTCAGTGCACCAAATAATAGTCAATCCAGAAAACATACAGAACAAAGAAAAAATTTTAAGAGCTGCAAAAGAAAAGAGCCAACTTACTTATAAACACAGACCCATGGAAAACTTGAAAGCTAGAAGGGCTTGGTCAGAAGTTATACAAACACTAAAAGATCATGGCTGCCAACCTATAATACTATACCCCGCAAAATTATCAATAACCATAGATGGAGTATACCAGATATTTCATGACAATGTAAGACTGAAACAATACCTATCTACCAATCCGGCCCTCCAGAAAGCATTAGAGGGAAAACTCCAAACTATGGATCCCAGATACATCCATGAAACCGCAAACAATCAATAATCCCACAGAAGAATAGCCCAGAGAAAGGAAATGCATACAAGCTACCACCAAAAATAGCACTAAATATCAATCAGTGGTCACTAATATCCCTTAATATCAATGGACTCAACTCTCCTGTAAAAAGACACACATTAACAAGTTGGATACAAAAACATAAGCCATCCTTCTGCTACATACAAAAAAAAAAAAAAAAAAAACCTCAACCATAAAGACAGACAAAGGCTCAAAGTAAATGGTTGGGAAAAGATTGTCCAGGCAAATGGGGTTGCCATCCTTATATCTAACAAAGTAGACTTTAAGCTAAAAGCAATTAAAAGGAACCAAATTGGTCATTACTTATTCATCACAGGAAAAATTAGTCAAAAGGAGATTTCAATCCTGAATATTTATGCCCCTAATTTAAGGGCACATATATTAAAAAAAAAAAAAAAAAAAAAAACACTGCTAAAGCTAGCTCAAATCCCACATCAATTCTCACACCCTAAAAGTGGGAGACTTCAATACCCCACTTTCACCCCTGGATAGTTTAAGCAGACAGAGATTCAACTGATATATGGAGTCTAACAGAGTGTATGAGGCAAATGAATTTAATAGATATTTATAGAAGCTTCTACCCAAATACAAAGGAATATACATATTTCTTAGCTCCTCATGGAACTTTTTCTAAAGTGAACACATAATTGATCATAAAGCAAATACCAACAGATGCAAAAAATAAAAGTAATCCCTTGTAACATATCGGACCACCAGGGCCTAAAGTTAGAATTCTACAACATCAAAAATCACAGAAAGCCTAACAACTAATGGAAACTAAACATCACTCAGCTGAACCACTTCTGGGTCAAGGAATAAATTAAGAAAGAAATCAAAGTCTTTCTAGAATTCAATGAAAATGAATCCACAATATACCCAAACTTGAGGAACACAATAAAAGAAGTCTTAAGAGGAAAATTCATAGCACTAGATGCCTATATGAAAAACCTAGAGAAATCCCACATTAGAGAACTAACAGTTCAGCTGAAAGCCTTTGAACAACTAAAAGCAAACTCACCTAGAAGGAGTAGACGGCAGGAAATAATCAAACTTAAAGCTGAAATCAATACGTTTGAAACAAAAAGAAGAATACAAAGAATCAATGAATCAAAGAGATGGTTCTTTGAGAAAGTCAACAAGATAGAGAAGCCCTTATCCAAACTAATAAAAAAGCAAAGAGAGTGTATCCAAATCAACAAAATGAGAATTGAAAAGGGGAACATAAAAACAGACCACCAGGAAATCCAGAGAATTAACAGATCACACTTTATAAATCTATATTCCACAAAAATGAAAAACCTAGAAGAAATGTACAGCTTTTTGGACAGGTATAATTTACCAAAATTAAATGAAGAACAGATTAATTACCTAAACAGACCTATAACTTTACGGAAATTGAAGCTGTCACAAAAAAGCCTCGACTCAAAATAAGCCTACATCCAAATGGTTTAAGTGCAGAATTGTACCAGACATTCAAAGAAGAATTACTACCGTTACTTCTCAAACTATTTCACACAGTAGAAACTGAAGAAATACTGCCAAATTCCTTTTACGAGGCCACAATTACCCTAATACCCAAGCCACTCAAAGACACAACAAATAAAAAGAATTACTGACCAATTTCCCTCATGAATATTGATGCGAAAATTCTAAACAAAATTTTGGCAAACTGTATACAACAATGTATAAAAAATATCATCCACCACGACCTAGTAGGCTTCACGCCAGAAATCCTGGGATGGTTCAACATACGAAAAACACTAAACGTCTTCCATCATATATCAAACTAAAGGAAAAAAACCACGAGATCATATCCTTAGATGCTGAAAAAGTCTTTGATAAAATCCAGCACTCCTTTATGATAAAAGCTATGGAGTGATTAGGAATACAGGGGAAATATCTCAATATAAGAAAGGTGATTTACATGAAGCAAACAGCCAACCTCAACGTTAATGGAGAAAAACTCAAAGCAATCCTACTAAAATCAAGAACTAGACAAGGATGTCTTCTCCTCTCTCCCCTTATCTATTCAATATAGTTTTACCTAAAGTAATAACAGAACAAAAGGAGATTAAGGGAATACAAATTGGAAAAGAAGAAGTTAAACTATCTTTATTTGCAGATAATATAATTGCATATAAGTGACCCACAAAATTCTACCAAGGAACGTTTACAGATGATAAACACATTCAGCAATGTAGCAGGATACAAGAGAAACTAGAAGAAATAAGTAGCCCTTCTATACACTAAAGATAGAAGGGCTGAAAAAGAAATAAGGGAAACATTTTCCTTTACAATAGCTGCAAATAGCATTAGATACCTTGATGTAGTTATATCATCTACTTAAGCAAAGAAGCTTTGATCTATGTAAAGATCTATACAAAGAAGTAACAGATCTATGTGACAAAAATTTTAAATCACTGAAGAAAGAAATTAAAGAGCATATCAGAAAATGGAAAGCTCTCCTGTGTTCCTGGATAGGTAGGATCAACATAGTAAAATGGCAATTCTACCAAAAGTAATCTACAGATTCAATGCACTGTCCATCAAAATCCCAAAATAATATTTTACTGAACTTGAAAGAACAATACTCAACTTCATTTGAAATAACTGGAAAGGCAGGATGGCCAAAATAATCCTGCTCAGTAAAAGAACTTCAAGAGGCATCACCATCCCTGACTTCAAGTTATACTATAGAGCTAAAAAAAAAAAAAAAAAATACTGGCGTAAAAACAGTAGTGTGTATAAAAACTGGTACTGGCATAAAAACAGACTTGTGGATCAATGGGAAAAATTGAGGATTCAGGAATTGACCCAAAAACCTATGAACACCTGATCTTTGACAAAGAGGCCCAAAATATTCAATGGAAAAAACATAGTATCTTTAACAAATGATGTTGGCATAGCTGGTTGGTAGTGTGTAGAAAAATGCAAATAGATCCAAGCCTGTCACCCTGCATAAGACTCAAATCCAAGTGGATCAAAGAACTCAACCTAAACCCAGCCACTCTGAACTTGATAGGAATGAAAGTGAAAAATACCCTTCTACAAATTGGCACAGGCGACCACTTCTTAAATATAACACCAGTGACACGGACTCTAAGATCAACAATCTTTAAGTGGGATCTCCAGAAACTGAGAATTTTTTGTACTGCCAAGGACACTGTCAGTAGAGCAAAACGACGGCCTACAGAATGGGAAAAGATTTTCACCAACCCTACAAGTGAGAGAGGATTGATATCTAAAATATATAAAGAACCTAAGAATCTAGAGCCAACAACCTTGAATAACCCAATCAAAAAATGGGGTTCAGAATTAAAAAAAGGACTTCTCAGCAGAAGAATTACAAATGGCTAAAAGTCACTTGAAAAAGTGCTCATCATCTTTAGCCTTCAGATAAATGCAAATCAAAACAACTTTGAGATACCACCTGACACTTGTCAGATTGGCTAAGATAAAAGATACAGATGACAGCCTATGCTGGAGAGGGTGCAGAGCAAGGGGAACCCTCCTCAATTGTTGGTGGAAGTGTAAGCTTGTTCACCAACTCTGGAATGCACTATGGCTGTTTCTTACAAAACTGGGAATCAATCTCCCCAAGGATTCGTCAATACCACTTCTGGGTGCCTACCCTAAAGACACACAGTCACACTCCAAAGGCATTAGCTCTATTATGTTCATAGCAGCATTATTATAATAGCAAGAACCTGGAAACAACCTAGATGTCCCTCAACTGAAGAATGGATTAACAAACTGTGGTACACCTACACAATGGAGTACTACACAGCAGTAAGAAAAATGAAATCCTAAAATGTGCAGGCAAATGGATTGATTTGGAGAATATTATCCTGAGCAAGGTATCACAAACTCAGAAAGATAAGCAGGGGATGTACTCACTCATTAATAGACTACAAACAAACAAACAAAAGCAAACAGCACAGCATGTCCAAGCTGCAAACCACAACCACTGAACAGCTTGGGTCTAAAACACCTTAGACAGACACCTTGGATCCCACTCCCCCTAGAGGAACACCTGATTCAGTCTTGATGTGATGAGAAAACTGGATCTGCCATGAGTTGTGGCTGAACTGAGCAATACTGGGACATTGGGAAATTGGAACATTAGGACCAGGTACCTCCTGCCCATGCTGCGAGGGAGAAAGTGACCCTAGGGGGTGGAAGGGGGAAGGGACCTTGAATAAGGATATACAAGGATAGAAAATGTGACTTTATTCATAATAAAAATAAAATAAAATAAAAAAGAACATTTAACTGCTTGGATTTTATAGTATTTGAAAGTAAAACCAAGTTTTATTCAGTCATGATAGAATGAATCTTTCAAAGCTATCATCTACTACTTCCAGTTGAACCTGAGATTCTTAGAAACTGAGTAAGTGTTGACAGTCTGCTGTTTTTGTCAATATATTTATGTAGTGCACATCCTTTACATAAAGTTTTGAGCTCAGTTCTCTCTTATGAATTATAAATTTGATTTAGATCATAACCTTCTTATGTGAAGTAACACAAAATACAGTTCTTTTCTAGAAGTGAATACTTTAGTATTAGGCACAGTCTGACATGCAATAAATTTATTTTATTATTATTTCATGGATAATGAAGTATGCATGCCTCTTTGCAAATAAATATGTATAATATAAAACAAGGCTGTCATTTCAGAAACAACTCATCCACAATGCTATAAAATTGTTTGAAGGGTAGACTTTTATCAGTTTCTAACTGTCAAATAATGATAGAGAATATCTCAATGAGGTGTGGACAATATAAGAAAAGAGTGTTATACTGAAAATTATTTACTACATAAATTAAGTTTGTTATTTTCATTTAGTAGTTTGATAAAATTTATATAAGACTGAGAATTCTTAATGTAATGATTCATTTTGCAAGTTTTAGTTGAGATATGATAGAACTATGCTTAGAAGAAGATTTAAAAATATTTACTGTGCTGTAGAAGATTTTCTCTGAAATACTATCAGCAGACAAGTGAAAGGTGTGAGAGAAATTGGAAGGTAAGAGAAGCACACTTATACCTGCATGAGATTTATTGTCATTTTAACAATTCAGTTTGAGTAAAGATATTTTAAATCATAGCTTCTCTTAATAAACACATGGTAAGTCTTTTCCATAATGGTTCTTAGAGGAAAGATATTTTCTTTATTTATCACTGAATCAAAACTTTCATTTCTGTATTTCATCATTTTAAATTAAGTGGTGGTTTGAATTAGAAAAGCCTTTCAAATCTTGGATGATGGAACACTTGTTTCTTAGTTGGTGGCTCTGTTGAAGAGGTTCTTAAGTCATGCTGGAAGAAGTTTATTACTAGAAGAGGTGTTTCAAAGCTTCCCCTTCTTCCAGATTACATTTTCTAGTTTATGTTCATATTTGAATATTTGTCCTTTAACTTCTTGTTCTGGAAACTTGACGTCATGTGTCTTCTACTGTTATGGAGGTTACCTCTGGAACTGTAGCCCAAACAGAGACACTGTAGGTTTTAGTGTTTTACAGTAACAAAAAGTAACATACAAATTCCTCTTCTATTTATGAGCTAAAAGAGATTGAACCTTAGAAGTATGCTATAGCAATCCTCTATCACTGAGCGTTATCTTCAGCCTTCTTTTAACTTCTGATTTGAAGAAAAATTTCAATTATTTGTACAGAGTCTCCTTGAACTTTCTGTAAATGAGTAAAACCTAAAATTTTTGATCCTCTTTGAGCAGATACATGAGTAACTGCTCTTATATTCCTGGGTAATAAAACTAAGCAAATTCTTATTTTAAATTTATATTTGTATTGATAAAAATTAATGTACAGTGTATATCTGTAGATATTTCTTAATTACTATCTTCATAATAAAGTTATCTCTGATATTGTGTTATTATTACTGAAGGTATCATGTTTAAATACCTTAAAAGTATCCGTATGAAATAGAACATGCTGAAAACGCCGCACAGGTGCAGGTGGTGTCGCACCTGCCACCCCGCGCTGCCCTAATCACCTTGGCAGAGGATGGGCAAAAGTGCAATGGAGACTTGGAACTAGAGAAGAAAAGTAACTGGAAAGTTTAAAAAAGAGAAAGCTACCTGCAGCTGGAAGGCCTTATACTTTTTCTCGCGATTTTATATGTTTGTACTGAACGTTTTTATTATTAAAACCTAATTATGTCATAGTTCTCTACTAAAGTGATTTTGATGCACACCAAAGAACCTCCTCACCAAAATGAAAACTCTGAGCAAAAATCTTGATCAGCAGAGCGTTGTTCTCCTGTGGGAACGTTGCTTCACTTAGAGTTTCCTCCAAGCTCCTCCCCTCAAAAGAAAATCTCAAGTTCCCTCTGCTCCTCTCTTTCATACGCTGGGCCCCTCTGTTCTTCCTACATCATTTGTTTATGTTTCCTCCGTCTTTACTTTTGACCGCCCACAGCAGCTTCATGCTTCTGCTACCAACTTCCAAAGAAGCTTAGGCATTCTAACCCCAAGGGGGAAAGAATTGGCAGAAGTCGGGTGAGGGAGAACCGAAGTCCAGGACAATGCCTTGGGCTTTGAACCATAGCAACTAACCTTGAGTGTGGCTTTCAGCAAGAAGATACACATACACCAGCTGGGCTGTTGTTTTGGAACCTTGTCCCCAGAAGGTGACACCTAGATGGATTCTGTAACGGAAACACTTGCATTACTGCAGGCATTTCATAATGAAATTCATCAGGGAATCTTTGCGAGTTTAAAAGAAGGGACACACACACACACACAGTCCAGAATTCCTATTTGTTAGTGGGACATGGGACTTAGACTTTTTTAGTTTCTCTGGAATTCCAAAATTGCTTGTTTCAGGACTGAAAGATTAAATGACCAAAGCTCAGGCAGCTGCCATTGGCTCTGAGATGGTAGGACGCATCACAGCAAGAACAGACAAGGATGGTTTAGACACCCCTTTTTCATAAACTCTTCCTGCAGGACTCTAGTGTGGCTCAGCAGTCAGTTACCAACCTAGCACTTGAGAAGACATGGGTTGAATTCTAGGCACCCAAACTTTAAAACTCCCCTTATAATCCTTCTCCTTGAATTGTGGCACTTACTAAGATGAGCTGTCACCACTGAAACAACCATCAACATAACCTGAGAACTACATGAATGGGCGAGCATCTGCCAGACCAGGTCTTCACTGCAGATCCATGGGATCAGACACACTGAGGGTCGGGGCCAGAACTCAGGAAAGGCTCCTACCCTCCATTCCCACCTCTTACTCCAGCACATCCCAATTAGCCGTTTGAACTCTTGACAGGCAACTCCTGTTCCACTGGCTCCTGCTTTTCCTGCTTGTCTCCAACTGGACGACTCTACCTCCTTGCATAGAGTTCTTCCACAACCCATTTTCTATACATCACAAATACTTTTAAATAGATGTCAGACTCCCACCCCCAGAAATTCTGATTTAACTCACCTGTGGTGTTGCCCTCAAGTTTGGAGAAGGGGAACATGTTGTTTGTTGTTGTTGTTTAATTTGTTTTGTTTGACATTGAGTTTTGTATTGTTAAGCCAGGGGCTTCCTATGCAGCCAACCAAGGCTAGCCTGAAATTCATGATCTTCGATCCAACATTCAAAGTACTAGGAAGGTTGTGGCCCTCACCCTGCTTCTTCTAGCTCAGTGGCAAAGATTTTTAAGAGCTCTTGGGTGGTTCTAAGGGAAGTCAAGGTTAAGAGTATTGCTTTAGATTAGGGATGTACCTCTATGACAGAGTGCTTGTCTGCCATGTACAACAGTGGTACTCAGCCTTCCCAATGCTGTAGCCCTTTAAAACTGTCCCATGTTATGAAGTCTCCCACCATAACATTATTTTATTGCTACTCTGTAACTGTAATTTGCTACTGTTATGAATTGATAAAAAAGAAATAGAACATGCTTATTTTTTTCATGAATAAACATTTTCCATTTAAATTTAGCCTTTTATCAAGGAAAAATTTATTCCCTACTTAGCCATTAGATTTTCCTCAACCATTATACAAGCTAATCTCTATATCTGTTTCTCAAACAAGATCCTAATACCCAGTAAATTTCATAGTATAAATGTGTGGTCTACAATAAATTTTTCAATGTCATAGGGAAAAATTCATGTAAGTAAGAAACAAAATAAACATTAAGCATTTATTGTAGAACACAAATGACCAAGTGTTTTCATAATAAATTATTCATCTGAATCAGTCTCAATGTTGGGGGAAGAAAACTGGATTTGCCAGGAGTGGAGGCTGATCTGAGCTACTGGGACTTTGGGACCCTGGGACCTCCTGCCCACGCTGGGGGGAGGGGAGATGGGCAGATGTGGAGAAGAGAGAATGACCTGATGTGGGGGGATGGGGAAGGGAACTTGAATAAGGATATACAAGGATAGAAAATGTGACTTCTTTATTCATAATTTAAAAAATGAAAAAATATTCTATTTATAATTGAAATAATTAAAAAAAACAAATTTAGCTGAGTTTGGTAATTTATATCTTTAATTCTAGCACTTGGAAACCTGTATATGGAGGAATGCCATGATTTAAGGCAAATCTGGGCTAAGAAGAGGGTACTAAAGAAATTTCCTTTTCATATTTCTTTGATAAGACTCTCCTAATTTTAGAGGACTGTCTTATTTTTAAATTTTCAACATTTGTTCCACATGTGTCAGCTATGAATAATACATATTCATAAATTTAAGGATAATTTTTGAGATATAACTCATTAGCATTCACTTCTTCAATTTAAAATGTATAATTCCAATATGTGAGATATATTCAGTTATCCAATTACAAACATACACAATGGGTGTATTTGTTTTCAACCTGTACAGAAACCTAGTACATTTTATCATAATCTTGTAAATTTCAAGACCTCATTATACAGAATTTTTTGTATGAATCAATATAAACATTATGGATGAGCTATAAACATGAACAATATTTAATATTGCCTGTCTTTATTGCTTCTCTTAGGTAGCAAGATGTTCACATAACTTGAGTTTTAGTATATATAATTCTCATTATCAAAAAATAAAAATGCCATAAATTTTTTGGTCTATGGGACATCTCAAGATATTATCTGGAAATACATGAACGATGCTGATAAAAACATTTGTGGACAAGTATTTACAATTCATTCAGATGTGTATTTGTCTTTTGTGTGGTATGCTATATATTAATGTGATATATATATACATACATAAAACAGGTGAATAATTTGTTAGATAAGAAATATACATTATAGTTGTATACAATAAAGTGGTCATACAATGACTGAAGAAACCTCACATATTCTTTATCACACAAGATCATGTAAAACATTGGTACTAGTTTTCCTTGACCATTGTAGAAGGTTTTTCATATGACTGTCAAAATTTCTGTTTGTTCCAGAGTCCATTTAATTAATTTGTCTTTACAAGAGCTTGTCTATTTTTATCTAAATTGTATAATTTTTGGTTTACTACTTTTATAAAATTGTGTTATAATTTCTTTTATTTCTAAAAGTTATTTTGCACATTCTTCCTTTAATATTAAGACAATTATATTCTCGTACTTTGTCTTTGGTTACTTTCCAATATTATTACATAATTTATATGCTATTTGCTAAACTTTTTCACTCAGATAACACTCGGCTTTATTCGATTCTTTTATTTGTACAACAGTATCTAAATAAAAACAAGGAGTCATACATGTTTTGCATCTTAGTAGTTTGTTATGATTGTTTGTCCACATTTAAGCTTTGCTTTTAAGGATTGCTTTCTTAAATATACTGTTTACAGTGAAATTTGGCAAACTATAAAAGTACTAAAAGAGGTAAAGTACTGAATACCATAAAACTGATGGTAGAACCTAAGGAATTTGAATAAGCATGCTCTGTTTCAGCACTGGACAGAAAATAAAAATGAGCAGATATGAGCAGAACTAATAGTATGAAGACCAGAAATAAAGTGAGTTTTTAAAACAGTTGTTAAATTAATAACACAACTTTTAAAATCAAAATACATAATAAAATTGATGTTCCTTTTAGTTTTGTTAAATCTTAGAACTGGTATAAATTAAACTATGTGCTTCTACATTTAGTCAAACTCCTCTGAGTTAAACATTTATCTAAAACTAATTTATACTCCTATTTCTGTATTCCAGAGAAAAGATGTATATTTCAATAATATAGTTATAATCAAAATTTTTTAATGATATTAGTTTGCTATACTACAACATGGTTATATCTATAAAAGGAAATTTAATAAGCTATATTTAAAAACAAATAACATCTAAAGCTAAAGAATATTAAAAATGATAATTTTTCACCAACATACAAAATAATCAGTTTTGATTCTTAATGGGTATGGTGTACTGAAACCTTTTTTGGGTGGCTGGAGAGATGGCTCAGTGGTTTAGAATGGTGACTGCTCTTCTGGAGGTTCTGAGTTCAATTCCCAGCAACCACATGGTGGCTCACAATCATCTATGATGAGATCTGGTACCTTCTTATGTACACTGTATATATAATAAATAAATAAATAAATAAATAAATAAATAAATAAATAAATATTTTTTAAAGAAACTTATTTTTCTGGCCATTTTACATCAGTTATCTACAAGTTTCCTAATGCAAAGGAATAGCTCAGATAAATGTAAATATATTGTTGTACAAAAAGATGATTAATAAACACACAGCATGGTATACTAAATAATAGAAATAACAGAATTCTTTTTTAAAATACTAAAATAATAATTTTCATGATATCATGAGTTATTCTGTGGCAGAAAATTTATTTACTTCAAAGGGTAAATTAATCACCATTTCATACTATTTGACTATGATATTGAGTGAATTAAATATGTCATCTCAAAATTCCCTGCTTTAGCGTTGTGACTTAGAATTAAATTAAAAGATTAGGTGCACAAAGAATACATTTACTTTCCTGTTTTTATTAAGAAGAATGTAATCATGATGTTTCAGTATCTACAGAAAATAGATTAATGATTATGAATCCATATTTGGACTGACCCTTGTTAAATTCCCAGAATTTACATCAAGCAACTTAATGACAGTCTGTATGTCTAATTTAAAGTATAATGATGATTCTGGCCTCTACCAGCACATTGACACCACACACACACACACACACACACACACACACACACACACACACACACACATGCACAGCAAGAAAGAGTGAAAGAGAAAGACAGAGAGAGAGAGAGACAGACAGACAGAGACAGACACAGAGAGACAAAGAGAGAAACACACACAGAGATTTTAAATATTACAAAAAGTGTCTTGTAAGAAATATTCTCAGCTGTGTAGTAACTGTACATACCTTTAATTCTAGCACGCAAGAAGCAGAGTCAGTGAGAGATGTATGATGATCACTGCAGTGGAGAAAAGAAATTCTTTCTTCTTTTATTCTCTTTAATGTGTAACATGACAAAGTCTAATCACTTTCAGTATTATTTTGTAATCATTGACAATTTTTTGGGTGATGGATTGGGACAGAGTTGATATGGATGACTATTGCATTCCACATGGCAATGGCCAATATTATGCAGTAGTATTGATAGTTCTTAGAAGATAGAAAAGTTTCACAGCTTTTTTTAAAATTTATTTAGAATGTTGGATTTATCTAGTTCTATCCACATTATTTCAGTGTTTTTATTTATTCACTACTCAGAGATTTGAGAAGATAATATAAACTATTCCAGCTTTCAAGGGATGGTGCTTCACTCCCTCAGAATCTTGTAGTGGAAGAACTAATGGAACTGTCGATAACCTTTACCTTTAGGTCTTGTATAGAACCAGTGACACTGTGAGAGCTTGCCATTAGTAGAGAGGCAATCACATGTCTCATTTGGGGATAAAAGATCCACAGACATTTACTCTTTATACTTTGGCCTGTTTTATTTCACTGTATTGTTTTTATTCTACTGTAAATAGAAACTACTTTACTGGGCAGTAAGGAACTATAGGATATATCATTTAGCAAAATGAAACTACTAAGTTTCCCTCTAGC
Source organism: Sigmodon hispidus (assembly GCA_004025045.1). Lineage (NCBI taxonomy): Eukaryota > Metazoa > Chordata > Mammalia > Rodentia > Cricetidae > Sigmodon > Sigmodon hispidus. The sequence goes on from PVIH01008088.1 coordinate 28,497, forward strand.
ATGCACACTCTTTCCAGCCATGGTATTCAACAGAGTTTCCAGGATAACACACAAGTTTCCACGTAATAAGTAAACCTTAAATACAGTTACACAGTAGATGGCTGTCCTCAAGATATTAGAGCTGCAGATATGGGCAACAATATGAAACATTTGCAAGCTCCCAAGTTGAACACATAAATGCCTTCTTTCATTTTTTGTTTTTTAATTAATTGATATTAATTATTTTTTAAGGATTAAACACAATTGGCAAATTCTTAACCAAATTAAAAAAATGGAAGATCTACTTCAATAAAACTAGAAATTTTCATATCACTATAGGTAATAGCGACAGTGAGCAGAACTTGCCCTTATATTGCTTCCACATTACATATTCCCAATACTTCCTGGTATTTGATTTCTCAATCACAATTTCTTTTTGGAATTTCATTGTTTTTTTAGTTCAAACATAAGGCTTTTCCAGAATTTACCAGTAACTTTCTAAGGAAACTTCTACATTATTTTGCTTTCTTGTCTTAGATAAAACAGGTTTTCCCATTTTACAATATCCCCATTGTTATCAGATTAATTTTTTCATGTTAATAACCCACCTCAAATACTAGTGCCTTACACTCTTTGAGCACTTTTATATAGATTATAATTCTTCTCAGAATTAAGAGAAGAGGTCTGTGGTTAAATGATTTTGTTCCACTGACTGTCCACTATTCTCATCGGGTGTCATTTTCTGGGTGGTTATTTTGCTACAAACTGTGTAAAATGGCTTCCCCTGCATAACTAGCAATTTGTTGGAACTCCCAGTAGTTAAAACTGAAACATATTTCTTATTAATACACATATAGAGCTTACTTAAAGTTTCCTTCACTATTTTCTGTCAGTCAATATACTAATCACACACCAGAAATAACTTAAAAAGAGGGTATAATTTCCATCACTTAAAGCAAAGTTTGTCAAGTGATTGGTGGCATTTTAAATTTAAAATAACATTTTCCATATTTACAAAACTTCAAAATATTCAAATTTTACTTAGAAAATTAGGTAACACTATAAGAGCTTTCTGACTGTTTATCTGATATCATCTAAACCACTCTAATTTATTTATATTATGTAAGCAATATAATAACCTATTTCACTATAGCTCTGTTCTATCTGTAGTGGTAGTAGTATCATAATTTAGATTTTTATGCAATTAAAACTATTTTATTTTTAAGTTTAAGATCTGAAAAATGGAACTAAATAATATGATATTAAAATTTCTTATTTTTTATGAAACTTCTATTGTAGGACTAGAGGAAATCCTCTATTTTCCAGCTCACTGCATTAACAAAGCACTGCAAAGCTCCAGGCATGCAGCAAGGGAGCATTGAGCACTAAATCACCATTAGAGCAGGATGGGTATTATTGAATTTCTGGAGAAAGAATAAATTATAGTCTATGATACATGTTATGGTTGAGTTTAGGGAGATGAATTTTAACTATATTATGAATTGCCTAGGGACTTCTAATAAGTTATCTTTAATATTCAATTTTGATTAATTCTTATTCTGAAATAGTAACTTTTAATTTCCAAAAGCTTTTAATAAATTGGCTCCAGCATATTTATGTGCTACTAGAATCTATTAAAAAAGTCTTTGTGAGTTGAATTTATATTTTCTATTTTCTTATTTTATTCAGACTTATTTTCCAGATTTATTTCAGATTTACCCTGACTAATGTAGTGGTACACACCTATAATCCCGGGAGAAGATTGCTAAGACATGAGAATCAGCCTTAGCTACATTGCAAAGCTAGCCCAGGCTATGAACAATATTACCTAAAAAGTAAAACAGTTTAAATAAATTATGTGCTATAAAAACTTCATTTAACTTTCAATTTTATTAGAAAATAAAATCTTGATAAAATTTGTTGGAAAAGCCATTGATATTATAAGAAATGGATATCGAGTTCACTGAAAGTTATTTTTTTAAATGCAATAAAGAATATATTCACTAAACTATAATGTTAATTATTAAAAATAAAAGAATATCTTTAATTTCTCTGTATCAAAGAACATGGTATGATTTTTGCAGGCTTATAATTGGTAAACAAGAGCCCAAATTCATCAACACAGCATTTTTTTATACAACTCAGAAAGCAGACAAATTAAATAAGTCTTAGCTATTCCTCACCTTGAGAAAGTTTATCCACAGCTTAGTAATTAATATGTCTGTGGAGAAGTCAATAGGAGACCTCTATTAAATCTGATTATTACTATATCAAATAAATGGCTCATTTATCAGCCTTTGTGTACCATGTCTATGCTGCATGCATGTTGGAAAAATATAATTATACTGTGCTTGGAACAAAAAAAAATGATTTCTTTTTGTTAGTTTTGTAATTAAGAGGAAAATATGTCATAACATGGATAAAAGTTCTCAGATACAAAACATTCTATTTTCAAATTTAATAATAAGAAGCTCTAAACAGTATCTGTGAAACTTCATTTTATATTTCTTCACAAAAATTACAACAAATTTTTTATATACATATACATTTGTAAGTAATTTATTCTAGCATGACTAAAATTATAAGTTATTTTTAAATATCATGTACTGAGTGATACAGTATAATAATGTTTAATTTGTTCAATAATAGAAGAGCTTAACTCAAAAGTTTTATATGAAATTGTTTTGCTATGAAAATATTTCATTCATACTTGTGCTAGAATATACATACATATATTTTCATCTGTCATAAAACAGATGTACTTAAATAATACTGTTTCTTAAATAAAGAATATTGCCAATGTTCTTGATTACTCTCTAAAAATTGATTGTGATATTCTATTACTAATGATATCACATTTTTGAGTCCTAACACCTTAAGAAATAAAGTAAATGTGAACCACTACTGGCTGTCTTGTAGAGTTCTTGGAGGGGTTATTCACAACACTAGAGGAGAAAATTAACAATCGGTCTTATCCAGATATGAGTTCTGCATGATATAATAATATCTGGCCTCTAAAGACAATCTCACTGACATAATGTGGTAAGGGTGCCAGGAGAACAAACAACCACTTTACTGCTTTGATTTAAGGCCTACTCTATAAAATGAAACTCAAGGGGCCAACTACCTGGGGCTACAATGATTACAAGCACTAGATAGTAGAACTACTATTACTACTTTACTAAATAGACATAGAATTAAATCAATCTATAATGATTTATACACAGAGAATAATGCATTCCTTGATCCTCATTAAAGAAGGTTTTTTTTTAAAAACAATAGCTGTCATATATCATAGGGAATTATAACCAGCCAAGTTGCATACATTAAAAGATTATCAAATGCTCATACCTAAATAAGACATCTGTATCACCCTATCTCTTCTTGAGGATGAGAAATCATTGCCAAAAAAAGTGTAGATAACAAGAAAGAAATAGCATCGTCCACACAAAAGAGCACAATTGTGTATGTGAGCCCATAGAAGTGTAACAATGCAGAAGGCCTTCAAATGTTCATCAGACACAATTCCAGCATGAAGTTCCACCAATATTTGAGTAGTTATTGACATTTGGTTATTTGATAGCTTCTAGGAGAAAGAAAATCAATTTTCTTTTATGGTATTGTCTTAGGTCTACCATTGCTATAATGAAACACCATGACCAAAAGTAACTCAGGAATTAAAGAGTTTATTGGCTTACATATGGCAATCATAATCTACTAAGAGAAGGCAAGGAGAAAATGAAAAATGGGCAAGAATCTAGAGGCAAAATCTGATGGAGACTCCATGGAGGAGTAGTGCTTTGTGGTTTACTCATCATAGTTATTTAGCTTGCTTTCTTTTAGAACACAGGACTACCTGCCCAGAAGTGGTCCCACCTACAAAAGGTTAGCCTTTTCTGTCAGTCACTAATTAAGATGATGCTCTAAAGGTCTGTCTACACCTCTCAATTGAGGCCTCCACCACTCAAAGGATCCCAGCTTGTATTAGGTTGACATAAAACTAGTCAAACAATTTGTTCCTTGTCAGTTTGACACAAAACACATTGCTTTTCAATTAAAATTTTTTCTTGTTTGTCTCTAACATGTCGTATAATATCAAAATATAAATCATTAATAACATTAAAATGACATAGCCTCTACAAATTCAAACACATAAAAGAACAATCTCTAAAATACTGTCTTTCTGAGAAATCCAAAAATCCTTTAAAAATTCAAGCTTTCTGGGTTTCTATAAAATAAAGTAAGTTTATTTTTTCTAAATTCTGAAGGGAATAAGCTATAATCTTAAATCTATCTAAACTCCAACTCTTCAATTACTCATTGTTTAATGTTTGACATACAATAATTATCTTCTGGTCTTCAACAAAAAAAATGTGGCACATCTCTAGTTCTATATCTTCTATAGCCAACATAGATTGTATCCTATTGTCAGGCTGGTTATACTCTAAGGCTGCTGTTACCTTTGGTGTTTGGTTCCTACCTAGTACTGGCATCTACAAAATGATTGGAGTCTCCTGCCACAACTTAGGTGTACTTTCACCATAGGCTTTCCTGGACTTTCTCCAGAAACTCAAGCACTCCTTGATGGTTCCAAGCTTCAGCTTATCTCTATAACCTTTTTCGATCTTCAAAACAAGTACCACCTCAGTAACTTACAATATCAAGTCTGACTGCCATCCCAAGCTACAACCTCTGGAACACATATTTTCTGTGCTAACTATGTGAAAGCACTTCTTAGAATATTTCACCTCACTGACCCTGTTCTCTTCTTAATCTAGCTCTCTGCTAATTTTTGAATGAGCTTCTACTAGAATCTCAGCAACAGCTGACAAACACCAATTGTTTCAAAGATTAGAAATAATTATAGTTATGATATTTTGTTAATAATAGATGATTCTTCATCCCTATAAAACCAAATCTATCTATTCTTAATTCAAAGTAAGCCACAATTCAAAAAAGTCTTTAATTTACTGTCAAGCTTCCATTTGCAACTTCACAAAATTAAAACCCTTATTGTAAACAAAAAAGGTAATATAAAAAATAGATTGGAGAAAGCATTATATTACAAAAAAACCTCAATAAATGCCATTGAGTTTATTCTATTATGGCCATCTACTGTTGGGCATGGGGCCTACTCTTCTGTGTGGTTTATATATCCAGGGATACTCCTTGGTAGAACACTTTTTCTTTCTTCTTCAAACAGTGTCCAAATGGAAGTAACTTCTGGGTTAGGAATGGAGGCTTCTGTCCACTTCTCCTCTTTGATCAGGAACCTGATTCTGATTGTATCTGAGCAGGTCCTGTGTATGCTGCCACAGTCTCTGTGACTTCATCTGTGCATCTGTGTCCCTGTGTCTAGAAGGTCTTGATTCCTTCCTGTGTCCCACCATTTACAATTCTTACAATAGTTCTGCTTTATTTTAGGAGAATTAAATTGTTTACTGATTACACATGATAATGGATGATACACAAGCTTCATTCCCATCTGTTATTTTTATCTGATACAATTATTCAATTTTGATATTGCAAAGGGTGTGCTAGCAACCACTTCATAATCAAATTGTGACTTTTCCTTGGACGACACACTTAATGGTGAAACTCATTAAAGTCACAATAACTGACAGTTTAACTACACTAAGGTTTTGGAAGATTATGGCTTCTCTACCAAGCAATTTTAAATAAATTAAAAATGGAACTAGGTAGTATTCTGAAAGGATTCTACCTTCACACTGTTGACGAAGTTTACCAAGATTGCTTCAGAGTATACTAACTTTACACAGCACATTTCCAAGAAGAAGAAGAAGAAGAAGAAGAAGAAGAAGAAGAAGAAGAAGAAGAAGAAGAAGAAGAAGAAGAAGAAGAAAGAAGGATGGCATTCCACATTATGATCAGACTATTACATTTGTCATCCAGTAGCATGTGTGAAAAAAGGTCTCCAGTAGAATCTTTTGTTAAATGTTTTACACTTTTCACTGAACAGAAAATAAAATAAGCTGTTATACAATTAGTCACAAAAAAAGTCCTGAAGTTTTGTTTTGTTTTCTCAGAAATGTGTGTTGTTTAAAAAAATGTCTTCTTTGTAACAGCTAAGCCCTGCCTCCACTATACTTGGCTGAGCTCACAAATCTGCTGTAACCTGTAGCTTCCCTGTAACTTCGCTGGGTCTCCTCTCCTGCTAAGATTTGGCTGTAATTCAAACCTCCTGACACAGCCATGGCTGCTGGTGCTTCTGGAACCACTATAGCCACCTTGGTTTCATGGTTTAGCAAAGTACTAGCCTCCATTACCACAGACTTGGCCGCCAATGTTTTCTCCTGTCACTGGTCCAAAATTTTAAGACTTTTTGTTATAACTGCCAAAATCATTGTGGCTTCCATCACTTCTAAAATTGCTTCCATCATTGTCAAATCCGTTATTATAGCCATCCCCACTGCCACTATATCCACCATCACCACAACTGCCACCAAAGTCACTTTACCCACTGAAATATCCACCTTAACCAATATTATCATTGCCACTAAAACCATCTCCATGACTGGCACCAAAGATTCCGTTTTTTGAACCCCTTCAACTTCTTTTTTTTCTGTTTATTTTTTTGATTTATTATGAATAAAGTCTCATTTTTTAATCTATGTATTCCCTTGTTCAAACTCCCTTCCCTCTCCAGCACCTCACTCTCTCTTCTCTAGATCTCCTTTTCTCCTCCCCAACAAGGGCAGGAGGTCCCAAGGTCCCAAGGTAGCTTAGTTCAGCATTCACTCCAGGCAAATACACTTTCCTCATCTCAACATCAAGACTGGGTCTGGCGTTTCTCTGGAGAAAATGGGCTCCAGGGTGCGGATCCAAGGTGCTTCAGATCCCAAGTTATTCAGTGGTTGTGGTTTGCAGTTTGGGTATGCTTTGCTTTTTGTTTAAAGTCCACTAATGAATGAGTACATCCCCTGTTTCTCTTTCTGAGATTGTGATAGTTTACTCAGGAGGATATTCT
>PVIH01008088.1:35563-70209 GCA_004025045.1 Sigmodon hispidus
TTTTTTTTTTTTTTTTTTTTTTTTTTTTTTTTTTTTTTTTTTTTTTTTTTTTTTTTTTTTTTTTTTTTTTTTTTTTTTTTTTTTTTTTTTTTTTTTTTTTTTTTTTTTTTTTTTTTTTTTTTTTTTATTTCCCAGTTGTGACCATTCACAGTATGGTACTTTTGAAAAACAATCTTGTCCACAGAGCCATGGTCATCAGAGATTACAAAAGCAAAACCTCTCTTTGTTCCTCTCTCTCTGTCAGTCAATATTTTAATGACTTCAAATTTCCCATACTATTCAAATTAACATCGCAGGTGATGTTCTTCAGTGTCTTTTGTAATCCCATCAATAAACATCTTCACAGTTAAGTCTCAGAGGATCTTCTCTCAAAAAATTCTCTTAAATTCCACATCTTCCGTCCACATCGTGTGGTATTGTATTCATAGTGGTATGCACTTCCTCCAAAGTGGCTTATGTTACAAACCCAAAGCTCCTAAATCGCTTGGTGTTTCTGTCCCATTACCACTCAGACTCTTGGTAGTTTTGGAGCACAGCAGGTCTGACTCCTAGAAAAATTCTGACTTAGACAAGAAGGCAGGGAAATGAAAGCATTCAGAATTGCTTCCTAGGGCACTTCAACAGACAGAATGGAGTAAGCCATGAGCACATCCTAGTTCTGGTTTTTCTTTGTGGAGTTCCCTGAGATATACTATTTAGAACTAATATTCCAAAGTCTCTCATTCTGCAAGTATATTCTTTTATATATTCAGCAACAGCATGAAATATCAGCTATCTCTGGTTGATGAATGAATCAGGAATTAAAATGGATGACGATGGCTTTTAATAAAACAAGTCATAATACTATTTTATTCTTGTTAAATTCTATTAATATGTTATAAGCCTAAAGTGTTACAAGTGTAGATAAATTCCTGATTGTGCATATTTCACTTGACATTTTAAGGTTGGAATGCAAAAACCTATCATTTCCCTGACTCAGCAATGCAGACAAGAGTTACAAGTTTGGTGTTATGTGTTTTGTTGTTGAGAAACTTTATATGTAATATAATACCTATGAAATTCAAAATTCTGAGAAAAAATTAAATTTCCAGTTATTCCATGCATATTTTAATGTGGGTATATGTGTTGTGAATGATGTAATATTGATATTGAATCTATGAACTTTTTATCTCATATAATTCGTTTATTCCCCTGAATAATTCTAGTTTTCAGACACTTCAACTAATGAACACCTGTCTGTTAATTTTAATATAAATTGTATTATTTTGCGTCTATAAATTCTTAGTAATTTTCTCCATGTTACCAAATTATGAAATTTATAATACATTTCTATAATTTTAAATAAATGTTTAAACATTTTCAAAAGGTGCTGATTTTAGTTTTTATCAAGAATACTAAAATCAAAAAGCCTTTTGAAGTTTTCAACAAAGTTTTACCACTATATTTGTTTGAGACACAAATATTTATACAACTTATTACAGTGAAAGTTATACACTACATCACTCCAACTTAAACACACTAAATAAACTTAAGAAGTATTAGCGAGAGGTTAATGACATTTCAAGCACATCTCTTTTTTATTTATAGAAGATATTTTGAATTTCATTAATAATGATCAGAGTTGTAATTATTTTCAACATTGCATCTCGTTACATTACAATGAATTTCTGAAACTGGAGGTCCTTGTGATAAAATTTCTGTATTAACTATGTGACACTGTACTGATCATCCAGTTTTATAAACCATAATTCACAAGAATCTTAACTTTTTATATAAATTAATAAATACTGGAGAAGTGTCATAAATTCAACTCTTGTTATTGAAAGATACAATTTTGTTTGCTGGCATAGTGTGAAGGCAATGAAGAACATAAAAAAACACTATTAAAATATCCACACATGGTCACACTGAGCTTTTCTAACTTTGAATCAAGGAGTATAAATGTATTAGTTTTATTTCAGTTTCTACTTAGTACCCAGAATCATGAATGAAACCAATGAATAAATTTAATGTTAGGTAATCACAGATATCAGTTATATTGGCATCATTAGATATACATGACAATAATTAGAGATTTTACACTAGCAGAATAGGAAATGTTTCTATAGTATACAGGTATACTTATAATTATTAAATTATTATTAAATAATAAAAACAATTAATTTTAAAAGGGAGAGATTGAAGTGATACTGGAGAAAATGAGGTTCTCTGCTTTAATGACACCCTGGAGAAGTCTTTTTCCAGGTTTATCCACTAAGAAACATAAAGGCCATTATAGCTATTGAAGGGGAAAACTACTTCTCAGACGGAAAGCAATAAAAATGAATTCACAACATAACAAAACTCATGGGACACACTTAAAGCAGTGTCAAGAGGAAAGTTCTTTAGCTATAGATGCCTACCTAAAAACTTGAAGAAATCTCACACAAAAGACTTAACAGTACATTTAAAACCTTTAGAAGAATTATAAGCAAACTCGCCTAAAAGGAGTAGATAACAAAAAAATAATCAAACTCAAGGTTGAAATCAATAAAATAAAAACACAGAGAACAATACAAATAATCAAGGAAGTAAAGATTTGGTTCTTTGAGAAAGTTAAGAAGATAGACAAATCCTTATTCAAACTAACCAAGAAACACAGAGTGAAAGTATTCGAATTTACAGAATAAGACAAAAAGGGGAACATAACAACACGAAATCCAGAAAATTATTAGATCATACTTCAAAAGTCTGTACTCCCCTTAACTAAATTGGGAAACCTAAAAGAAAATTGGGACCTTGGTACCTTGGGATCTCTGGCCCATGCTGGTGTTAGGATGGGGAGATATGGAGAAGAGAGAATGACCTGATGTGGTGGGAAGGGGAATGGACCTTGAATAAGAATATATATGAATAGAAAATGTGACTTCTTTATTCATAATAAATATATTTATTTATTAATTAAGTTAAATAAACACTTAACCAATATAAAATCAAAACTAGGTAAATGACCTAAATAGAACTATAACCACAAAAAAATTGAAGCTGTTATTAAAAGTCACCCAAACACACAAACAAACAAAAACATAGACAGTTTTGGCACAATATTCTATAGATTTTCTTTTTTTTTTCTTTGATGCCTATTATTTTTGAAGTAGATTTATGTTTTCAGTAGTAGATATGTCTTACTGTCTAGATGGTCTAAGTTTTTATAATATTTTAAATGTAATATTTCACAGGTCTTTAAGTATTTGAAGATTATTTATTTAGTTGAAATATGTCTTTTTTCTCCTTCTTTATTTTGTATTTATCAAAAAACAGTAAAATGGATTTAAAGTGCAGAAAAGTTAACAATAACTATAAAGAGGATTAGAATCATAAGCATGGCTTATCAAGGGTGGTAATGCAAATAAGATTTTTACAAATATATTTACTTTGTGTTGAGCTTTCCCTCTGAAATTTTTTTTCCATCCCTGTATATTCCCATTCTAGGTCCCTTCCCCCTCCCACCACATCTAATCATTTTTGTTCTCTGCAACTCCCCATCCCCTCCCTGGGCAGGGAGCAGACAGTCCTATGGTCCCACTGACCCAATAATGCTTGGATCAGTCTCCACTCCTGGCCAAATCCAGTTTTGTCCCCCCTCCATCAAGAGTGAGTCTGGTGTTCCTATAGTTGGAGTGGGGTTTGAAGGGTCAGTCCAGGGTGTTTCTGATCCCAAGATGTTCAGTGGTTGTGGTTTGCCGCTTGGGCATGTTTGGCTTTTTTTCTTTTTTGTTTGTTTGTTTAGAGACCACTAGTGAGTGAGTACATCCCCTGCTTATCTCTTTGAGTTTGTGATAACTCGCTCAGGAGGATATTCTCCAAATCCATCCATTTGTCTGCGAATTTTAAGATATTCTTTTTTCTTACCGCTGAGTAGTATTCCATTGTGTAGATGTACCACAGTTTGTTAATCCATTCTTCAGTTGAGGGACATCTAGGTTGTTTCCATGTTCTTGCTATTACAAATAATGCTGCTATGAACATAGTTGAGCTAATACCTTTGGAATGTGACTGAACATCTTTAGGGTATACACCCAGAAGTGGTATTGTTGGGTCCTTGGGGAGATTGATTCTCAATTTTCTGAGAAACCTCATATTGCATTCCAAAGTGGCTGAACAAGCTTACACTCCCACCAACAATGGAGGAGTGTTCCCCTTGCTCCGCATCCTCTCCAGCATAGGCTGTCATCTGTGCCTTTTATCTTAGCCAATCTAACAGGTATTAGGTGGTATCTCAAAGGTGTTTTGATTTGCATTTCTCTGATGGATAAAGATGAAGAGCAATTTTTCGGATGCCTTTCAGCCATTCTTAGTTCCTCTGCTGAGAATTCCCTTTTTAGATCTGTACCCCATTTTTTGATAGGGTTATTCAAGGTTTCGGGCTCTAAATTCTTGAGCTCTTTATATACCTTAGAGATCAGTCCTCTATCACTTGTAGGGTTGGTGAAAATATTTTCCCATTCTGTAGGCTGTCGTTTGTCCTATTGACATTGTCCTTGGCTTTGCAGAAGCTTCCCAGTTTCAGGAGATCCCACTTATTGATTGTTGGTCTCAGTGCCTGTGCCACTGGTGTTATATTTAGGAAGTGGTGGCCTGTGCCAATTTGTAGAAGTGTATTTCCCACTTTCTTTTCTATCAAGTTCAAAGTGGTTGGGTTTAAGTTGAGGTCTTTGATCCACTTGGATTTGAGTTTTGTGCAGGGTGACAAGCACAGATCTATTTGCATTTTTCTACACACTTCCATCCAGCTATGCCAACACCATTTGTTAAATATACTATCTTTTTTCCATTGAATGTTTTGGGCCTTGTCAAAGATCAGGTGTTCATAGGTTTTTGGGTTAATGTCTGGATCCTCAATTTTATTCCGTTGGTCCACAAGTCTGTTTTTATGCCAGTACCAGGCTGTTTTTATTACTGTAGCTCTATAGTATAGCTTGAAGTCAGGGATGGTGATATCTCCTGAGGTTCTTTTGTTGAGTAAAATTGTTGTAGCAAACCTGGCTTTCCTGTTATTCCAAATGAAATTTAGTATTGTTCTTTCAAGGTCCAAAAATATTGTGTTGGGATTTTGATGGGCAGTGCATTGAATCTGTAGATTGCTTTTGGTAGAATTGCCATTTTTACTATGTTGATCCTACCAATCCAGGAACATGGGAGAGCTTTCCAATTTCTGATATCCTCTTCAATTTCTTTCTTCAGTGATTTAAAATATTTGCCAAATAGGTCTGTAACTTCTTTGGTTATAGTTACTCCAAGGTATTTAATACTATTTGTAGCTAATATGAAGGGTAATGTTTCCCTTATTTCTTTTTCAGCTCTTCTATCTTTAGTGTATAGAAGGGCAACTGATTTCTTTGAGTTAATCTTGTATCCTGCTACATTGCTGTAGCAGTTCCTTGGAAGAATTTTGTGGGTCACTTATGTATACAATCATATCATCTGCAAATAGAGATAGCTTCATTTCTTCTTTTCCAATTTGTATGCCCTTAATCTCTTTTCATTCCCTTATTGCTTTAGCTAAAACTTTGAGAACTATATTGAATAGATAAGGGAAGAGAGGACATCCTTGTTTAGTTCCTGACTTTAGTGGAATTGCTTTGAGTTTTTCTCCATTAAGTTTGATACTTGCTGTCAGCTTCTTGTAAATCGCCTTAATTATATTTAGGTATTCTCCCTATATTCCTGATCTCTCCAGGGCTTTAATCATAAAAGAGCATTGGATTTTGTCAAAGTCTTTTTCAACATCTAAGGATATGATCATGTGGTTTTGTTCCTTTAGTTTGTTTACATGATGAATAACATTTACAGTTTTTCGTATGTTAAACCAGCCCTGCCTTCTGGGATGAAGCCTACTTGGTCATGTTGGATGATATCTTTTATGCATTGTTGTATAAGGTTTGCCAAAATTTTGTTGAGAATTTTCGCATCAATATTCATGAGCGAAATTGGTCTGTAATTCTCCTTCTTTGTTGTGTCTTTGAGTGGCTTGGGTATTAGGGTGATTGTGGCCTCTAAAAAGGAATTTGACAATATTCCTTCAGTTTCTACTGTGTGAAATAGTTTGAGGAGTCATGGTAGTAATTCTTCTTTGAATGTCACGTAAAATTCAGCACTGAAACCATCTGGACCAGGGCTTTTATTTTTGGGGAGGTTATTAATGACAGCTTCAATTTCCTTAAGGGTTATAGGCCTGTTTAGGTTATTAATCTGATCTTCATTTAATTTTGGTAAATGGTATCTGTCCAGAAAGCTGTCCATTTCTTCTAGGTTTTCCATTTTTGTGGAATACAGATTTTTCAAAATATGACCTGATAATTCTCTGTATTTCCTGGGGGTCTGTTGTTATGTCCCTGTTTTCATTTCTGATTTTCTTGATTTGGACACTGTCTCTCTGTTTTTTGATTAGTTTGGCTAAGAGCTTATCTATCTTGTTAACTTTCTCAAAGAACCAACTCATAGATTCATTGATTCTTTGTATTGTTCTTTTTGTTTCAATTGTATTGATTTCAACTCTAAGTTTGATTATTTCTTGCTGTCTACTCCTTCTAGGTGAGTTTGCTTCTAATTGTTCTAAGGCTTTCAGCTGCGCAGCTAGGTCTCTAGTGTGGGATTTCTCTAGGTTTTTCATGTAGGCATCTAGCACTATGAATTTTCCTCTTAAGACTGCTTTCATTGTGTCCCACAAGTTTGAATATGTTGTAGATTCATTTTCACTGAATTCTAGGGAGACTTTGATCTTTCTTAATTTCTTCCTTGACCCAGAGATGGTTCAGCTGATTGATGTTTAGTTTTCATGAGTTGATAGGCTTTCTTTGGGTTTTGATGTTGTTGAACTCTAACTTTAGGCCCTGTTGGTCCGATATGTTACAAGGGATTATTTCCATTTTTTTGTATCTGCTGATATTTGCTTTATGACCAATTATGTGTTCAATTTTGGAGAAAGTTCCATGAGGAGCTGAGAAATATGTATATTCCTTTGCCTTTGGGTGGAAGGATATGTAGATATCTATGAAATCCATTTGTATCATAACCTCATTTAGACTCCTTATTTCTCTGTTGAGGCTCTGTCTGATTGATCTATCCAGGGTTGAATGTGGGGTATTGAAGTCTCCCACTATTAGGGTGTAAGAACTGATGTGGGATTCAAGCTTTAGCAGTGTTTCTTTTACATATGTAGGTGCCCCTATATTAGGGGCATAAATATTCAAGATTGAAATCTCCTCTTGACCAACTTTTCCTGTGATGAATAAGTAGTGACCATCTTGATCCCTTTTAATTGCTTTTAGCTTAAAGTCTACTTTGTTAGATATTAGGATTGCAACCCCTGCTTGTTTCTTAGGACCATTTGACTGGATAATCTTTTCCCAACCCTTTATTCTATGCCTGTGTCTGTCTTTGCAGTTGAGAAGTGTTTCTTGTAGGCAACAGAAGGATGGCTTCTGTTGTTGTATCCATCTTGTTAGTGTGTGACGTTTTACAGGAGAGTTGAGATTATTGATGATAAGGGAAATTAGTGACCATTGATTCATATTCCTTGCCATTTTTGGTGGCAACTTGTTTGTATTTCCTTTCTCTAGGGTATTCTTCTGTGGACTTATTGATTGTTTGTGATTTTTTGGGTATCTAGGGTCCTTAGGTTGGAGTTTTCCCTCTTATAATCTCTGTAGTGCTGGATTGGTAGATAGATATTCTTTCAGTCTGACTTTGTCCTGAAATACCTTGTTTACTCCATCTATGGTGATTGATAATTTTGCAGGGTAGAGTATTCTAGTTTGGCAGCCATGCTGTTTTAGTGTCAGTATAACTTCTGACCAAGCCCATCTAGCTTTCATCGTTTCCATTGAATAGTCAGGTGTTATTCTGATGGGTCTGCCTTTATATGTGAGTTGGCCCTTTTCTTTTGCAGCTCTTAAAATTTTTTCTTTGTTCTGTATGTTTTGTGGCTTGATTATAATGTGGCTCGCTGACTTTTATGGGGGGTCATATCTATTTGGTGTTCTGTAAGCTTCTTGTATCTTTACAGGCATTTCCTTCTTCAAGTTAGGAAAGTTTTCTTCTATGATTTTATTGAAATCATTATCTGTGCCTTTGAGCTGGTATCCTTCTCCTTCTTCTATTCCTATTATTCTCAGATTAGGTCTTTTCATAGTGTCCCAGATTTCCTGAACATTTTGAGTTATGACTTTTTTAGTTTTACTATTTTCTTTGACTGATATATCTATTTGAGCTACTGAGTCTTCCACTTCAGAGATTCTATCTTCCATCTCTTGAACTGTGTTTGTTAATCTTGTATCTGTGGTTCCAGCTTTTTTTCTTCAGGTTTTCTATTTCCATCTTAGTCTCATTTTGTGCCTTTTTTATTGCTTCTATTTCAGCTTTTATTACAGCTTTTATTTCAGCTTTTAGCTCCTGGCATGTTTCTCTCATAAATTTTTCATCTCTTCCAATTTTTTGTTTGTATTTTCTTCTATTTCTTTGAGGCTTTTTTTCATATCTTCTTTTAGAGTTTCGATGATTATCGAAAAGGAATTTTTGGTGTTGCTTCCTTCTGTTTCCTCTTCATTGCTCAGTTCTGGACTTATATTTGTAAGATCACCACTCTCTTCTGGAGTTACCATGTTGTCCTTTGTATTATTATGTAATTTTTTGCACTGACATTTGTCCATGGCTTCAGTGGTTCACGATTAGATGGCTCCTGGTCAGTTGTGGCACTTGGGTTTGTGTGCCTCTTGTCACCTCTCTGGTCAGGGTCTGAGTCTGTCCTTCAGAGACCCCTGCAGTTGTTGATTTGCTCCATTGGAGGTGGGGGTGGGTAGCCATGCAAATTCCCTCAGCAGGAGCTGTGGGTATGGTGACTGGCAGAGTTTATGCGCCCCTGCTCCAGAGTGTGCTGGGGCTCTGCAGCTAGAATTTCAAAGAACTAATAACAATAATCATCAAATTTTTCCACAAAATAGAAACAGAAAGAACACTGCCAAACTGTTTTTATTCAGGCTACAGTACCTAAGTCACACAAAGTTGCAACAAAAAAAGTAGAAGTACAGATGAATATCTCTCATTAACATTGACGCAAAAATACTTAATAAAATACTGACAAACAGAACTCAAGAACATATCAAAGTAATTATCTACCATGATTAAGTAGGCTTCATCTCATTAATTATATTTTGAACACCCTGAAACAAAATCACATGATCATCTCATTAGATGTTGAAAAAGCATTTGACAAAATCTAACACTCCTTCATGATAATAGTCCTGGAAAGATTAGGGATACAGGGAAAATACCTGAACATAATAAAGGCAATATACACCAAGCCAACAACCAACATCAAACTAATTGGAGAGAAATTCAAAGCAATCCCATGATAATCAGGAAAAAGACAAAGCTTCCCACTCTTCTCATATCTATTCAAATGTAGAACTTGAAGTTTTAGCTAGAACAATAATACAACAAAAGGGGATACAAAATAGAAAAGAAAGAAGTCAAACTATCACAATTTGTAGATGATATGGTAATATAAGTAACTCTCAAATTCTACCAGGGAACTCCTACAGCTGATAAACAACTTCAGAAATTTGCAGGATACAAAAACTAATAGCTCTCCTATAAAAAAAATGACAGAAGGACTCAAAAAGAAATCAGAGAAACATCATCCTTTAACATACCTGAAATAGAATTAAATATCTTAGGGTAACTTAAACTAAAGAAGTGACAGACCTGTATGACAGGAATTTTAAATCACTGAAGAAAGAAATTGAAGAAGATATCAGAAAATGGAAAGACCTCCCATGCTTTTGGATAAGTAGGGTCAGCATAGTAAAAATGACAATCTTACTAAAAACAATCTGACTATTCATTACAATCCCCATCAGAATCCTAAAAACAATTCTTCAAAGACCTTTAAAAACAATACTCAGCTTCATATGGAATAACAAAAAAAACCAGAATTGCCAAAACCATCCATGGCTTCAAGCTCTACTTTAGAGCTATGGTAATAAAAACAGTTTAATACAGTCATGAAAACCAACTTGTGGATCAATGGAATCAAATCAAAGTCCCTCACATTAATCTACTGATCTGATTTTTGACAAAGAGCCCAAAAAAATACAATAAAAGATATCATCTTCAGCAAATGATGCTGGTATAACCAGACAATAGTATACAGAAGAACATAAATAAATCCATCTCTATCATCCTGCAAAAACTCAAGTCCAAAGGATCAAAGACCTTAACATAAACCTAGTTAAACTGAACCAGATTTAAAAAAAAAAAAGAAAAATACCATTGAGCACATTAGCTCAGGGGGTCACTTTCTAAATATAATAGCAGTAGCACAGACACTGAGTTCAACAATTAATGCATGGGACCTCCTGAAACTGAGAAGTTCTGTAAGGCAAAGGACATAGTAAATATGGCAAAATGACATCCCACAGAATGGAAAAAGCTCTTCACCAATCTTATGTTAGAGAATTTATCTCTAAAAGTATATAGTTAACTCAAGAAACTAGAAGTGAAAAACCAAAAAATCCAACTGAAAAACTGGGTTATAGAGAATTCTCAATGGAAGTGCAAATGGATGAATGACACTTAAAGAATTGTTCAACATTCTTAGCCATCAGAGAAACGCAAATCAAAAAACCTCTGAGACACTATCTTCCACCTTTAGAAATGTTTAAAATCAAAACCACAGATGACAACCTATGCTAGAATAGATACAAAGTAAATGGAACACTCCTCCATTGCTGGTTGGAATGTAAACTTCTACAGCCATTTTGAAAATCAGTATGGTGGTTTCTCAAAAAGAATGGGAATGGGCATCAATATACCCAATAATTCAGCAATACCACTATTGAGCATATATCCAAAGGGAATCACATTCTTAACCAAGGGCTTTAGCTCATCTCTGTTCACAGCAGCATTATTTATAATATCAAAAACCTAGAAACAACTTAGATTCCTCTCAACTGAAGAATGGATTAAAAATATGGCACATTTGCCTGCGAATTTTAGGATATCATTTTTTCTTACTGCTGAGTAGTATTCCATTGTGTAGATGTACCACAGTTTGTTAATCTATTCTTCAGTTGAGGGACATCTAGGTTGTTTCCAGGTTCTTGCTATTACAAATAATGCTGCTATAAACATAGTTGAGCTAATACCTTTGGAGTGTGAATGTGCCTCTTTAGGGTATACACCCAGAAGTGGTATTCCTGGGTCCTTGGGGAGATTGATTCTCAATTTTCTGAGAAACCTCCATATTGTATTCCAATGT
This sequence comes from Sigmodon hispidus, assembly GCA_004025045.1. Taxonomy (NCBI): domain Eukaryota; kingdom Metazoa; phylum Chordata; class Mammalia; order Rodentia; family Cricetidae; genus Sigmodon; species Sigmodon hispidus. Next base: position 46,863 of record PVIH01008088.1, read on the forward strand.
GGCTGAACACATTTACACAAAAGCAAACTATTCAGCAGAACAAAATATAGTATCCTGAAATTTGCAGGTTAAAAAAAAAAGTGTACCATACTGAGTTAAACAACACAGATTCATATGGTATGTACACACTGGTAAATAAATTTTAGATGTAATGCAAGAAATTACCAGGCTAAAGTCCACAACCCCCCTTTGTCAGCAAAGTAACAGGAGAAAGTCAAGAGGGATATCCATAGATCTCTATGGAAAGGATAATTAGAGGACTTCTGAGAAAATTGCTATTGTGGAAGGGAAGAAAACAAGGGGAAGTGAGAAGAGAACATGAGAGAATTAGGTGATTCTGTGCGGGGAAGCAACACAGATGGATAACAAAGAAGTGAATATCTTAATAGAGGGAGCCATTGTGGGATTAGAGAGAAACTTGATATTAGGGAATACCCAAGAGTCCATAAGATGAGCCCAGATAGAACTCCAAGTAATAGTGGAGAAGGTGCCTAAACTGGTCTTTCTTTTCCTATTACTATACCATCTAACTGCCATTATAGAACCTTCATCTAGCAGCTGAGGAAAGCGCATGCAAAAATTCATTGCTAAATGCTGAGTTGAGCTACTGTTCTAGCTGAGGAGATAAAAGGAGAGATTGTATATATGTTCTTGAATTTGGTTTGTCAGTATTTTATTGAGTATTTTTGATTCAATATTCCTAATGGAGATCACTGTAAAAGGTTCTGGCCTGGACTTTCTGGGCCTGTACCAGAGGTTTAGTCTGACTTTCAGCCTTGCTTTGCCAAGAATAATGACACACAGGTATATATTATTTTTGTGTTGATTGACCTAGGGCCTAGGCATAGAATTTTCTAACTCCTTTATCAGAACTAATCCATCTTGCTCAGCCTTGTGGCTCACTACCTTTTTCCAAAGCAGCATTTCCTCTGTGTTTCCTGGCAGCTCCAGTGACTTCAGCATCTGTGTCTGGTGTCTGTGTCAGCTTGGAGATATTACTGAGTTTTCTTAGCCATGTAGCCTCGTCCATACTTTCTGTTTGTCTTTTGTCAATCAGCTTTTTATTAAATCCATAGGCAGGACAAATACTTACCTGCAAAATCCCACTATATTTCCCCTTTTTCTCTTTTTAAACAAGAAGAACCCCAAATCTAGTATCTTTTTAATCCCATTATCTATAACAAATTATACCTAACACATAAACAAATACAAACATCCATAATTCATTTTTTGGGAATGTGGGCTTAGTCCTATAGGCTACATCCTGCTGAATGAGGGTGTTGGCAATTACGTGAAAATCCAAAGAAACATTTGGGATTATGTCTTTAGTCTTTAGTGGAGTAGTCTGTAAGACAAGACAACTTCAAATAGTATCCTTGAAGTTGTTTTGAATGCAGAACTCAGAGGAAACTGCAACAGACATACTATGAAATTCAGAATCATCTGAGACATCTATTAACACTAGAAACATTTCAGGGGACCTTACTCAATCAAACTTTATTTTCTTTAACTGGGAATAAATCCACAGCTTCTCATTTTCTGTAGAAATAAACAGAAATCCTCCGCTCGAAAGCAGCATAACTTTGGATTTCAATTTCAATTTCAACTCATCTACAAAATACATAGATTAGATTAATGCAACACTATTTATATTCAAATGGCTTTTAGCAGTGTTTACTACTTCCTTTATAGTCAAAAAACTTAAAGACAAGACAATAACATACAGTATCCAGACATTTTTTTTGTATTTTCCATTTTTACATGTTACTATTTCTTTGTACTATATTTCTTTTTATTTAAGGACTTTATAATTTTTATTTTTATTTCTTCTCTCAACCTTTGTATAATTTAAACATACCATAAACAATTTAAAGATTTTTTCTTAATTATGAACACTTTCTATCCTTGTATATCCTTATTCAAGGTACTTTCCCCCTACCACCACATCTGGACATTCTCTCTTCTCTACACCTCCCCATCTGCTCCCTAGACAGGCAGCAGGCAGTCCAAAGGTCCCACTGTCTCAATATTGCTTAGTTCAGCCTCCACTCCTGGCAAGACCAGATTTCTCCCCCAAACCTCAAGACTAAGTCAGGTGTTCCTCTAGGGGGAGTGGGATCTAAGGAGTCAGTCCAAGCTGTTTTTGATCCCAAGCTATTCAGAGGTTGTGGTTTGCAGCTTGGGCATGCTTTGCTTTTTTCTTGTTTGTTTGTTTAGAGTCCACAAATGAGTGAGTAAATCCCCTGATTAACTTTCTGGGATTGTGATACCTCGCTCAGGAGGATATTCTCCAAATCCATCCAGTTGCCTACAAATTTTAGGATATCATTTTTTCTTACTGCTGAGTAGTATTCCATTGTGTAGATGTACCACAGTTTGTTAATCCATTCTTCAGTTGAGGGACATCTAGTTTGTCTCCAGGTTCTTGCTATTACAATAACTCTGCTATGAACATAGTTGAGCTAATGCCTTTGGAATGTGACTGTACATCTTTAGGGTATACATCCAGAAGAGGTATTGCTGGGTCCTTGGGGGGATTGATTCTCAATTTTCTGAGAAACCATCATACTGCATTCCAAAGTGGCTGAACAAGCTTACACTCCCACCAACAATGGAGGAGTGTTCCCTTGCTCCACATCCACTCCAGCATAAGTTGTCCTCAGTGTCTTTTATCTTAGCCAATCTAACAGGTGTCAGGTGGTATCTCAAAGTTGTTTTGATTTGCATTTCAATGAAGGCTAAAGAAGATGAGCACTTTTTCAGGTGCCTTTCAGCCATTCGTAGTTCCTCTGCTGAGAAGTCCCTTTTAGATAGGAACCCCATTTATTGATTGGGTTATTCAAGGTTTTGGGCTCTAGATTCTTGAGTTCTTTATATATCTTAGACATCAGTCCTCTATCACTTGTAGGGTTGGTGAAAATCTTTTCCCATTCTGTAGGCATTTGTTTTGTCCTATTGACAGTGTCTTTGGCTTTACAGAAGCTTCTTAGCTTCAGGAGATCCCACTTATTGATTGTTGATTTTTGTGTCTGTGCCACTGGTGTTATAGTTAGGAAGTGGTCACCTGTGCCAATTCATAGAAGTGTATTTCCCACTCTCTTTTCTATCAAGTTCAAAGTGTTTGGGTTTAAGTTGAGGTCTTTGATCCACTTGGATTTGAGTTTTGTGCAGGGTGACAGGCTTGGATCAATTTTCATTTTTCTAAATACTACCATGCAGCTATGCCAACACCATTTGTTAAATATAATATCTTTTTCCATTGAATATTTTGGGCCTCTTTGTCAAAGATCAGGTGTTCATAGGTTTTGGGGTTAATTTCTGGATCCTCAATTGTATTCCATTGATCCACAAGTCTATTTTTATGCCAGTACCAGGCTGTTTTTATACTTTAGCTCTATAGTATAACTTGAAGTCAGGGATAGTGATGCCTCCTGAGGTTCTTTTGTTGAGCAAAATTGTTTTGGCAATTCTGGCTTTCCTGTTATTCCAAATGAAATTGAGTATTCTTCTTTCCAGGTCCAAAAAATATTGTGTTGGGATTTGATGGGCAGTGCATTGAATCTGTAGATTGCTTTTGGTAGAATTGTCATTTTTACTATGTTTAGCCTACCTAACCAGGAAAATGGGAGAGCCTTCCATTTTCTGATATACTCTTCTATTTCTTTCTTTAGTGATTTAAAATTTTTGTCAAATACATCTGTTACTTCTTTGAGTATAGTTATGCCAAGGTATTTAATACTATTTGCAGCTATTATGAAGGGTAATTTTTCCCTTATTTATTTTTTAGCTCTTCTAACTTTAGTGTATAGAATGACTACTGATTACTTTGAGTTAATCTTGTATCCTACTACATTGCTGAATGTGTTTATCAGCTGTATCAGTTCCTTGGAAGAATTTTGTGAGTCACTTATATATTCAATCATATCATCTGCAAATAGACATTGTTTCACTTCTTCTTTTTCAATTTGAATCCCCTTAATTTCTTTTCATTCTCTTATTGCTTTAGTGAAAACTTTGAGAATTATATTGAATAGATAAGGGGAGAGAGGACATCTTTGTCTAGTTCCTCATTTTAGTGGAATTGCTTTGAGTTTCTCTCCATTAAGTTTGATGCTGGTTGCCGGCTTCTTGTAAATCACCTTTATTATATTCAGGTATTCTCCCTGTATTCCTGATCTCCCCAGGGCTTTAATCATAAAGGAGTGGTGGATTTTGTCAAATAGTTTTTCAGCATCTAAGGATATGGTCATGTAGTTTTGATCCTTTAGTTTGTTTATATAATGGGTAACATTTACAGTTTTTCATATGTTAAACCAGCCCTGCATTTCTGGGATGAAGCCTACTTGGTGGTCATGGATGAGTTTTTATATATATTGTTGAATATGGCTTGCTAAAATTTTGTAGAGAACTTCAGCATCAGTATTCATGAGGGAAATTAGTCTGTATTTCTCCTTTTTTCGTGTCTTTTAGTGGTTTGGGGATTAGGGTAATTGTGGCCTCATAACACGAATTTGGCAATATTCCTTCAGTTTCTACTGTGTCAAATAGTTTGAAGAATAATGGTAGTAATTCTTCTTTGAATGTCTGGTAGAATTTGGCACTGAAACCATCTGGACCAGGGCTTTTATTTTTGGGGAGGCTTTTAATGACAGCTTTAATTTCCTTAAGGGTTAAAGCCTGTTTAGGTAATTAATGTGATTTTCATTTAATTTTGGTAGATGGTACCTGTCCAGAAAGCTGTCCATTTCTTCTAGGTTTTCCATTTTTGTGGAATACAGATTTTCAAAGTATGATTTGATAATCTCTGGATTTCCAGAGAGTCTGTTGTTATGTCCCCCTTTTCATTTCTGATTTTGTTGATTTGGACACTCTCTCTTTGTTTTTTGACTTGTTTGGATAAGGTCTTATCTATCTTGTTTACTTTCTCAAAGTACCAACTCTTAGATTCATTGATTCTTTGTATTGTTATTTTTGTTTCAGTTGTATTGATATGAGCTCTAAGTTTGATTATTTCCTGCCATCTACTTCTTCTAGGTGAGTTTGCTTCTAATTGTTCTAAGGCTTTCAGCTGAGCTGTTAGGTCTCTAGTGTGGGATTTCTCTAGGCTTTTCATATAAGCATCTAGTCCTATGAATTTTCCTTTTAAGACTGCTTTCATTGTGTCCCACAAGTTTGGGTATATTGTGCATTCATTTTCATTAAATTCTAGGAAGACTTTGATTTCTTTTTTAATTTCTTCCTTGACCCAGAGGTGTTTCAGCTGAGTGATGGTTAGTTTCCATGTGTTCGTAGGCTTTCTTTGATTTTTGATATTGTTGAACTCTAACTTTAGGCGCTGGTGGTCTGATATGTTACAAGGGATTATTTTCAGTTTTGGTATCTGTTGATATTTGCTTTATGACCAATTATGTGGTCATTTTTGGAGAAAGTTACATGAGGAGCTGAGAAATATGTATATTCCTTTGCATTTAGGTGGAAGCTTCTGTAGCTATCTACTAAATCCATTTGCATCATAACCTCTTTTAGACTCCTTGTTTCTCTGTTGAGTCTCTGTCTATTTGACCTATCAAGGGTTGAAAGGGGGTAATGAAGTCTCCCACTTTTCGGGTGTGAGAACTGATGTGGGATTCGAGCTTTAGCAGTGTTTCTTTCACATAGGTAGGTGCCCTTATATAAATTATTAATAATCTCATTAGTAACATCCAAAAAGGAGGCGAGGCCAAGTGCTCACTATGTCATTATACTTTGTATATTTAATAAAATCAATCTGTAATGTAAGAGGGCAGAGCCAACTTTCTAGCTTTGCAGTGTTATTTTTTTGGTTTTTTATATAAATGCACAATATATTACCACAGCACATAGTAGAATGGTTTCATGCATACCATAAAAGAAACTCTGAAAAAAATTCATTACTAAATTGGGATCTTCTTTCACAAAATTAGAAAATAAACTGCCACTGCTTAAGCCTCCAAAGCTTATGTTACTATGGCAGTTCAAGCTTAGTGATGCATATTTGTACTATGAATATCACCATTACAATTTTTATAGAATTTACTGAGTCAACATGTTCTTTAAAAATAAAGAGTATGATTTTCTTGCATAATCATCTGTAAACCTTTGTCTCTCTCACATACTAAATTAATTAATTAAACTAAACCTCCTCTTTTATGTATATTCTAGATAACTCTATAAACACTAGATTAAAAAAATACTCTCAGCAAAAGCAAAAGCTAAGTCTTGCCCAGAATATGAATGTTAAGTTGCTTTTACAAGTACATATATGCACTGTCATATTTTTAAACTATATTATTTATGATACATGTGCTACTGTACATTAATAAAGATAATGTGAGACTGAAAAATGGCTTACTAGTTAAAAACCATGGCTTCTTCAGAGGACCCAGCTTAATTCTCTATATTTACATGACTCAAAATTATTTATAACTTCAGTTCCTGTGATCAAATACTTTCTTATGGCCTTCATATATATGAACAAGTATTTTATGTAATATACAAACATACACTTAGGCAAAATACCCATATATATCATTAGGGAAAAGAAAGTAAATAAATTCAGACTTGCAAAATAACCTGAGGTCATGGATCATCTACACATAAGTACACAATATATGCACATGTCAACAACATATAAAAAGTTGAGAAAGAGAATTTGATTTTTATTATAATAAGGAACAAGTTATTTGCTATCTTTATTCTTTAAGTTCAGAACTATTCAATTCTGTGAATCCATCCTTTCTTATATTTTGTTGAATATAATAATTAACGTTTAGTAATGCAGTTTTATATGGTCTAGTAAACATTTTATCTTAAAAGAAGAAAGAAATAAATGAATGACTATGGTTTCCAGCCCCGTTTGGCCAGAAGTCAGACCCGTGACAGCTTTTATCCCTTAAAAATGACTCAGGAGTTTAAACTAATTTCATATGTCTAGCCTTATGTCTCAGGCACATTACTACATAGGTCTTTCATCTTAATTTAATCCATTTCTAGTAATCTACTTGTTATGTGGCCTGGCTGGTGGCTCACCTTGGTTCATTACATGGTTCTTCTTTAGAGGCTCGATAAAGATTGCCTGACTTCACCTACCTTCTACTTGTCTCTTCTCTGACCGCCCACCTACTTCTACAGTGTTCTACATTGACTGAAACAGCTCATTATTTACAGATCTGCATAGGGAGAACGGTCCCACCACAAATGACAAACTATAAAGAATAATAATCACAATATCATATTATTTTATACTATATTTTGTGACAAAACTTTCTTGAGGAGATGCAATTTATGCTTCTTCCGCTCAAATAGCAAACCCATAAAAAAAAATCAAGTTACCACTAAAGTCCAGCACTGTAAACCAATGAGCTTTTTTGGGATTACATACAAACATATAGGGAAGGGTTACTTACAGGAGAAAAAATGGTTCCAAGATAGCTACATTACGAAACAGCCATCACACCACAGCTAACAGCTCATTAAAAACTGAGAACCTAGATCACACTGCATAGCATACAGACAGCTCAAAAGCTTAAAAAATGTCATTTCCAAGTGACTCCCATCTAAATCTCATGCTGGTAGTTTGGTTGGTTTCTGCTTCTGGGCAGTTGGTCTGTTCTTGGTATCTTTGAGACTTAGCTCTTCTGTGTCTTCTATAAAGCTTAAATTGTTTAATTTGGAACACAGGGACCTGTGAATCTTGTTAGTTTCTGGGACTTCCAGAAGCATTTTGAGGATTTACCTTATGGTTAAATAAGTTTCTCCAAAAGATGGTTTTAGTCTGTTAAAAAATAAAAATAAGACACACAAAAGTAGCTAAATGATTATGATTGCTATTATCCATCAAACTAGTTGGACCAAACATTACTATTAATCCCTTAGTTTCCACTTTCTATAGAAATTGTATATTTTAGTCTAAATATACTGATGAATATTACATCTAACCCTTACAATCAGTAATTTACTTAAAGTCACATACTTTGTAATTGAAATAATTAGATTCTTCTTTCTCAAGGACTGCTAAGAAAGAAATACAAAGGAGACCATGAATAAAATACTAACCTCCGTAACTGAAAGTTTCAATGTCCCACCTTGCCCAATGGCCCATATGAAGTTCTCCCACCTGCAGTACTGTAGCCACTTATAAACTAATAGTCAGAGACTTATTTCAAGTACAAACTGTTTGGTCTTTGGCTCAGGCTTATTACTAACTAGATCTTTCATCTTAAACTAACCTACCTCTAATAATCTTTGTATTGTCAAATTTTTGTGGCTTACATGTGTTATTACATCCTGCTTCTCTGGCAGCTCAAAGCTTCTGTTGTAAGCCAACCTTGCCTTTTCCTTTATCTCTCTTGGATTTTCCCACTTGGCTTTTTCCTGTCTTGCCAATGACCAGAAAAGCCTCTTTTTTAACAGATGGTAACAACACATATTCACAGCATGGAAAAATATCATGTGACAGTACTTTCCTTTTTATGGTTAATTTTTAAAAAGGCTTAAACTTTAACAAAGTAAAATGACATATAGAAAAAAAACAGTTATCAAGCAAGAATTATACTTAAAGTATCTAGTGTGTTTGTATTTGGTAAAATTAAATGCACTATCATCTGTTCTATTTTTGTGTCTGTAGTTTTATATATAATTTATCTTTTGTTATAACTAGGAAAATCTATAATTATTATTATCTAGTCTTCATCTCCATCAAAAACCTCAGAAGGATATAATATTACCTGAGTAAATAAGAAGGACATTGTAAGAAAATTAAAAATTGTAAAAATGACAGATATATGCCTGCTTGGACAGTCACCCAATGTTCCTGTGCTACATTGGGGCATTCATTTTTAGACTAAAGACTCTGGAAGACTTTTCAATAAATCAGGAAGTTTAATAAACTGTTTCACCTATTAGAAAAAAAATTGCCATTTTCTTCTGTGCCCTACAAAATGTCTGGCAATCTCTTCTGCAAAGCAGTAACATGAAAATCATCTGACCTTGGCTTGGCAAAGTTCAGTGGGTAACTTTCCTATGGATCCTGTATTTTCCATTTATACAGTATACTGTCAAACAGTTAAGGCAGGAACTATTTCTTTCCCTGTGGCTAAACTTTGCTACACAGAAAGTATATTTCACATAGAGTTTCTTTGATGCCTATCAATCCCTTGAAGTATATTTGAGCTGCCAGGAGTAGATGTGTCTCAATATCTAGAAGTCTAAGTTCTTAAAACATTACAAATGCCATATTCTGTAGATCTTTGAGGTGTTTGAATATTATCTATCTTATATATATATCCTTGTGTACCTAAACAACCTGACTAACATGATTATAAGCTTATCATAGATGACTAATAGTCTGTATTTTATGATACATTACAATTTTAAATGAATTGTATAACTGTATTACCTTAAACAAGAGTAGAGACAGTATAATAAAAGTAACCTTAAATTTGTATCAAAAAACAAAATGCATAAAATGTAAAGTATTTTGACATAAATACATTTTTGGATCAAAGTATATTCAATAATCTATCATTTTTATCATTTCTATATTATATATCTCTTTTCTATTTAGAAAGATATTATACTATGTATTTTGTTGACATAATATTTAAAAGAATTTTTACATATAAACCACAGTTCTTCCCTCCCTTTTTCCCACTTATTCCCAAGCTTTCCCCCAGCCCACCCTAACATCTATTCTTTAAAAGGTGAATGCCTTCCATGGGGAGTCAACAAAAGTCTGTGCTATCAAGTTAAGGCAGGACCCAACTCATTTCCCCCATATCAAAAATTAACAAGTTATTCCTCTATATGCAATGGGTTTCAAAAATCCAGTTGATACACTAAGGATAAATCTTGGTCCTACTGTCAGAGGCCCCACTTTCTTCTCAAGCCACAGAACTGTTATTCATATTCACAGGGCTTAGTTCAGACCCATGCAGGATTCTTAGCTGTCATTCCAAAGTCAATAAATAACCTCCTAGTAGCTCATGTAAACTGTCACTGTGGGTTTTCCCATTATAATATTAAGCCTTTTGTTCATATAATTCCTTCTCTCTTTTTCGACTAGACTCCAGAACTCCAGATCAGAGCTTAAATGTGAATCTCTGCATCTGCTATCATCAGGTGCTAGAGGAAAGGTTTATGGCAACAATTAGGATTGTCATTGAATTGTTTACAGGAGAAGACTGGTTAAAGTAACATCTTCACTGCTGCTTGGAGTTTTAGCTAAGATCATCCCTGTGGAATCCTAGGAGTTTCCCTAGCTCCCAGTTGATGTGGAATGTCTGCATTCTGGGAATAAAGAATTGCTTTGGCCTATGACATGCATCCTACAGTAGGCAAGAAAATTAAAGTCTAGGTAGAAGGAGGGCAGATTCACACATAGACATGGTCCAGCTGTCAAAGAATCAACATGTAACAATACAGGTGAGCCATGGGTCATAGGGCAAAACAGATTAAAGGAAATGAGTTGAACTAAGATAAAACAGCTATCTAGCAATATGCCTGAGACAGAGACCAAACAGAGCAAAGTTAATATAATCTTCTAAGAAGTGGCAGGTGGCTAGGTCTGTGAGTCTGGATCATCAGCTGGTCAGGGCCAAAAACCATATAATAGATGGCATCCTTGTGTTAACCAAATATGTGGTGAAATGTTTTTTATATGTTATAAATAAAAGAGCTGTTTTGGCCTAAGTATAACACCATAGAAGTGGGTGAAGAATCAAAGGAGAGACAGATAAAAGGAGGCTGGAGTTAGCCGGTAACTTTAAAAGTTACTTACACTTACTATTTATTTAAATAATATATCCTTTTATAGTCTTTAATATAATTAAAAGTTTAATAATTATAAATATAATTCTTTTTAATTTAAAAAATATATTAAATATAAAGCTTTAGACTTACAATAATAAAATAAATAATAAAATATTCTCTTTAATTTTATGAATACAAATAAACTAAATATTATAACTATGATTCCTAATTAAAAGCTGTTCAATTATAATTTTACTATATAAAAATTAAAACCTTCCTTTTTGATTAGACAGAAAAGAGGAAGTGTGACAAAATGTTCTCTATATGCTATAAATAAAAGAGCTGTTTTGGCCTAAGTACACCACCGTAGAAGTGGGTGGAGAATCAAAAGAGAGACAGATAAAAGGAGGGTGGAGTTAGCCAGTCTCCATCTGACCCCCCCCAAAAAAAACATATAACAAATCAAAGTGAGCCGCGGGCCAGGCCACGTGGCAAATAGACTATAAAAATAGTCAAATTGAGATAAAAGATAATGTGCTAACTGATAATGTGCTTAAGACATAGCCCAAACAATATAAAGTTAATGTAAGTGTCTAATTCATTTCTTTGAGAGACAAAAGCTGCCGCAAGCCAAATACAAACCTCCGACACAAACAACCCAAAAAACTTTCTACAACACAAATACCCACATAAAGCCAGAGAAAGCTTAAAAAGGGTTTTAGAGCAGAAAGGGGACCAAAAACTGCTTCTGTATTCTATATCTAAAGTGGGCCATGGTACAGAGACACCTTGGTGTTTGGGCTTGAATTTTAAAATGTCAGGTCTGTGGCAGGCACCTTAAGCCCAGGCCAATTCCTGAAGTCTCACAAAAGACTTGATATAAGCAACAAGTTAGATAAGATGGATTTAAAGTAAAGTTTCTGTTTTTATTGATCAGAAATGGAACAGAATCAAATATGGTTTATTGGTAACATCATTTTCTGGGACTGTTCTGTTGGCTGGCACTGAGCAGATACGACTCTTTAAAAGCAGCACTGTACAGTGTAGAATTTTCAAAGCACTTCTGGTTGGAAGATAATTTAAGGATTCACAATAAATCAGATTCAGATGGAGAAAAACCTGTAAATATGTTAAAATATGTGTGAAAATGAATACATAAACTAAGAGAGAAAAAATATGGTAGAGAAGACCTTAAAAAAGAAAAATAGAGGAATAAAAACATAAAAAGCCATGTAAAGATGGCAAGTGCACAAAGAGTATATATTATGGCTGTTACTGTGCTTTCTTTTAATTTTTTAATTTTTAATGAGCTAAATGCAGAAAGACAAAAGATTGCAAAGGCTTTTAAGTTAAATAAACTTATATTTTAAAAGTATCTTGACTTTAAAATTTGTTCATAGCACCATTATTTGTAATATCAAGAATCTGGAAACAACATAGATGCCTCTCAAGTGAGGAACTGATTACCAAACTGTGGTACATCTACACAATGGAGTACTACTCAACAGCAAAAATATATATGATATACTAAAATTTTCAGGCAAATGGATGGATTTGGAGAATATCCTCCTGAGCAAGGTTTCACAAACCCAGGACAGCAGGGGATGTACTCACTAATTAGTGGACTTTAACCAAAATATTTTGTTTTCTTTGAAAGATGATGGGTGAATAAAGTGATTTAAAACATATTCACATACAAAACAAAAACAATAACAATTTCTGGTTTGACTATAGAAGGGTTGATTAGCAGAAATCTGTAATAGCCATAGTGAATCCATCGGCATTACTGTGACCTACTGTGCTTTCTTCATCTGTAGCAGAGTCTAACTTTTCTTGAGAAGCTTTATGATCAATCAGCAGAGAAAAATACATTATATTTCTATTGAGCCATCTGATTTCTTTTGAACAGTAGCAAAGTTTTCTCTTTCTCTCTGTACAGTTTCCATTTCCCTTATGTACTCAATAGCTGTGATCACTTTTCTGGGGACAAATTTCAAGACACTGATGTCACCAAAACCAGTAGAATGGTGATAAGATGAGCAAATATTTCAATTAATTGGTCAAAAGTTAAATAAATAAATAGATAGATAGATAGATAGATAAGCACATTGAAATAAATAAATAGATAAATAGATAAAATTTGTGTGTAAGAATATGTTGCTTTGAAAAAGAGATTGTTCCCTCTTATTAGACAGATGAAAGCCTGTGAATTGCTTCCGGGCAAATATGGTTTGATCAACGAAGCCTCCCTGATCTTTGATGGAAAGAGATGGTCACTTTAGCTTCAAGACTGCAGACTAAGATGATTCAAGCTCAGGACCCCATGAGATTGCCAATACCCATTAATCAGCAGAAAGTAGTAATGAAAGGCTACAATCAAATTTCCAAAATATTTTTTGTAAATGTTTGTTTTCATTATAAACAGTTAGTGGTCATAGTCAATCCCTTTCTAAGAAGAAAGAAAAGATATAGTATATGAATGATTTTAAAAAGATATATTGCTAAATTTACTTTAATTGAAAAATCAGCTGTTGATCTCAAAATATTTTACATTGGTATGGATTTTGGTTCATTGATACAAATTTAAGATTAATTTTGTTATGATGTATATATGATTTTCTTGTTTAAGGTATGTTGTTTTTGTAACTTATTTGAAATTGCAATGTACAATTATGAAATGCAGATTAATAGTCATCTATGATATCCAAGCTAATAGGCATGTTAGTTAGATTTTTAGATACACAATGATATGCTTCAATTAGAAAGGCAATCTTCAAACATTTCTAAGATATACAAAACATGGCATTTAAAATATTTTAAGAATTTAGACTGAACAGTGAGACATGTCTGATTTTAGCAGCACCGATATACTACAAGTGAATGATGGCATTGAAGAAACTCCACATGAAATTTATTTTGTGGCAATGGTTAGCTACCGGAAAAGAAATCTGTTATTATATTAACTCCTTGACAGTATCCTGTATATACTAAACATGCGAAATCCATACTGAATTTTGGCACAAGTCAAGATGGTCCTTTGGGTTCCTACTTTGTAGAGAAAATTGCCAGGCATTCTTCAGAACGTAAGGAGAAACAACTGACAAATGATGTAAGATTTTCTGCATCACTGAAATGTATGCCAGAGACTCTGAGCATGTAGGCTAAATATGGGTGCCCCAATGTTTTAAAGTAACTATTGGTGACTATCTAGGCAGACAGGTATCATCTCCATCATTTCTATATTTTGGAAGGTGCTTATGCTTTCTCTTTACTTGGGTAATATTATATTTTTCTGTGGTCTTTGATGTAGTTGAAGATTAGATGGTATAGGTATAATTTTTCTTAGTTATTATAAAATATATATTAAATACAAAACTTTAGACTCACAAGGATAAAGTAGATAGTAAAATATTTTCTTTAGTTTTGTTAAATACAAATAGATTACATATGGTAACTTTAATTCTTGCTTGATAGCTGTTTAGTTATATGTAATTTTACTATGCTAAAATTGAAAACTTCCTGTTTTAATTAAACAGAAAAGTGGAAGTGAGGTGAAATGTCTGTATGCTGGGGAAAAAGAACTGTTTTGACCCATTACAGGCATTGTAGAGTAGGTCGGGAAATTGGAGCCTAGGTAAAAGGAGGGCAGATTCAGACAGAGATGATCCAGCTGCCAAAACATCAACATGTAACAAAACAGTTGAATCACAGGCCATTTGGCAGAAGAGATTAATGGAAATAGGTTGAATTCCAATGAAAGAGCTAGCTAACAATATGCCGGAGATAGAGGCCAAACAGGTTAAAATTAATATGTGTCTTAGTCATTTTTTGTGGGGGGCGGGCAAGCAGTGGCAGGCAACTAGGTCTGTGCTTCTGGACTGCAGCCTGTAATGGTCAGAAACCACGTACCACACCCAGTTTCTCCCTACCTTCAAAATGGTTTCACTGTCTATTTTATTGTTCTTTCTCTCTATCCATTCCCCAACTAAACCATCCTGTTTCCTTTTCTCTTCCTAGTTCCAATTACCCTATTATGCTCCTAATTTACTATGAGTTTTTATCTATTTTACCTTAACAGTGGTATCCATGGATGTCTCTTAGGGTCCTCCTGGTTTCCCAGTACCTCTGGGATTGTAGACTATTGCCTGGTTATGTTCAGCTCTGTTTTTCATATCTGCTTATAGGTGATTATATACCAGGTTTGATTTTCTGGGTCTCAGTCATCTCATTCAGAATATTTTTTTTTCCTATTTCAAACCATTTGCTTGCAAATTTTAAGATGCAATTTTCTTTTATTACTGCATACCCCATTGTGTATTTGTCACATTTTTTTCATCAGTTTTTTGATTAAAGGGAATCTAAGTTGTTTTCAGGTTCTTGCTATTACAAATAATGCTGCTATTAATCTGGTTTAGCAAAGTCCTTTTAGTATGAATGTATATCCTTTGAGTATAAACTCAAGTGTGGTATTGCTGGATTATGAGTTAGAGTGATTTCCAGTTTTTGAAGAAACAATCATACTGATATTCAAAGTGATTGTACAAGTTTACATTCCAACAAGCATTTGAGGATAATTCCCCTTACTCCACATCTTCTCCAGCATAGGCTTTCATCAGTGTATTTTTTTTTTACATATCTACCATTGTTACCCCTCTGTCCACTCCTCTCAGTTCCTAAGTGAGCCTCATCTCACATCATCCCCATTAATTCCAAGTGGTTTTGATCTCATCCATTTTTATGGGTATAAGATTGTGTCAGAGTTATTTTGATTTTTACTTTCTTAACAGCTAAGAATATTGAGAACTTAAGTGTCTTGCAGGCATTTGATATTCTCTGTTGAGAAATTTCTATTTACATTTTGTACCTTATTTTTAAATTGGATTATTTAGTAATTTGATATCAAGTTTCTTGAGTTCTTTATATATTTTAGAGACAAGCCCCCTGTCAGATGAAAGTTGGTGAAGACATTTTTCATTCTGTAGGCTGTCATTTATATTATTGACAATATTCTATGCCTCAAAGAAGCTTCTCAGTTTCAGGAGGTTGCATTTAGTAATTGTTGTTCTCAGTGTCTGTACTACTGGTGTTATATTTTTGAAGTGGTCTCTTAATCCAATGCATTTAGGTCTATTTCTCAATTTTTTTTTTCTGTCAGGTTCAGTGTGCCTTGATTTATGTTGAGGTCTTTGATCCCCTGCACTTGAGTTTAGTGCACAGTGATAGATATGGAGCTATTTGCATTCTACATACCACCATCTAGCTATGCCTGCACCATTTGATAAAGATGTATTTTTTGGTTTCTTTTCAAAAATCTGAAATCATAGGTATTGGTCTTTATTTCTATTTCATTACTTCATGTGTCTCACTTGATGCCAATACCAGCTGTTTCATTATTATAGATTTATAGTACAGCTTGAAGTCAAGGATAATGATGCTTGCAAATTATCTTTATTGTACAGGATTGTTTCAATAAGAATGATTTTTTTATTTTTCAATATAAAGTTAAGTCTTGTCTTTTGAGATCTGTTAAGAATTGTGTTGGAATTTTGATAGGAATTGCATTGATTTTGTGTATTGCTTTGGGTAAAATTTTTATTTTACTATATTAATCCTACCTAACCACGAATATAGGAGATCTTTTTTTTTTTTTTCTAAGTTCCAATTTTTTCAGTGACTTAAAGTTCCTGTCATATGGGTTTTCTACTTTTTTGGTTGGTGTTACCAGAAGATATTTTGTTATATGTAACTATTGCAAAGTGTTATATTTTCCTGATTTTTTTCAACTCATTTATTATTTGTCTATAGAAATGCTATAAATTTTTTTTTTTTTTACTTAATCTTGAATCTTGCCACATTGCTAAAGGTGTTTATCTGCTAAAAATGTTCCCTGGTAAAATTTTTGGAAATATTTATGTATCTTATTTTATCATATCATCTGTTTTTAATTTATGTTTTCTTAATCTTATTTTGTTGTTTTATTACTCAAGATAGGACTTCAAGTACTATATTCAATATGTATGGAGAAAATGTACAGACTTGTCTTTTCCTAATTTCAGGTAAATAACTTATAGTTTCTCTACATTTAGCTTAATGTTGACTATTGGCTTGTAGTATTATTTGGTTAAGGTATGTTTCTTGTATCCTAAGACCTTTATCATGAGAAGGGATAGGATTTTATTAAAATTAAAGGATTTTATACATCTAAAATGATTATCATTTTTATATTGATTATGTGATATATGACATTGACGAATATTTATATGTTGAGCCATCCTCCCATGTCTGGGATGAAGCCTACTTAATCATGGTGGATAATATTTTTGATGTGTTCTTGGAATTAATTTGCCAATATTTTTTGAGTATTTTGTGTAAATGTTCATGAGGGGGATTGGTCTCTCTTCTTCTTGTGTCTTTGTGTGATCTGGGTATCAGGTTGACTGAAGCCTCATAAACATGTTTGGCAATGTTCCTTCTGTTTCTATTGTGTAGAACAATGAGAAGAGTGCTGGTTCTTCTCAGAAAATCTAATAGAATTCTGCACTGAAACTATCTGGCCTTGGACATTTTAGGGGTAACAGAAATTTTAATGGCAGGTTCAATTTCCCTTGTGGTTATAGGTCTATTTAAATTATTTATCTGTTTTTGACTTAATTTTGGTAATAAATACGAAATTGTTAATTTCTTTTAGGTTTTCTAATTTTGTGGATTGCAAGGTTTTGAAGTATCATATAATGATTCTCTGGATTTCATTGTTGTCTTTTGTTATGTCAAACTTTTCATTACTTATTTTGTTAATTTGACTCTTCTCTTTTTGCCTTTTGGTTAGTTTGGATACAAGTTTGTCTATCTTGTTGATTTTTCCCAAATAAGCAGCATTTTGATTTATTGATTTTTTTGTATTGTTCTATTTTTTTCAATTTTATTGGTTTTTGCAGTAATTCTCCTCATTTTCTGACTTCTACTCTTTCTGGTGAGTTTGCTTCTTTATGTTCTGGACTGTTTAAGTGTGCTGTTAAGTTACTTGTGTGAGATTTCTCCAAATTTTTTATATAGACACCTAGTGCTATAAATGTTTTTCTTCACACTTTTATTGTGTCCCACAAACTTTTTTTTAACTGCTTCCTTTTCCCAAAGATTATTCAGTTGGGAGATGTTTAGTGTTCATAATTTTGTGGTCTTTCTGTGTTTTTTCTTGTTTTTGAATTCTAATCTTAATCTGTAGTGGTCTGATAGGATACAAAGAATTATTTCAATTTTTTGTATCTGTATTTTCTTTATGATGGAGTTTGTTGCCAATATTAAGCTAGGTTCCATTGGGTTCTGAAGAAAAGGTATATTGTTTTGTAGTTGGGTGGAATGATCTAAAATATATTTTAAGACACTTAGAGTCATAACATGTAAGGTGCCTTATTTCTCTGCTAAGTTTCTGTCTGGTAGACCTATTGATGCAAATGGGTTTTCAAAGTCTCCCATCATTATTCTGTGGGATTTGATGTGTGATTTAAGTTTTAATAATGTTTCTTTTGTTTATATGTGTGTCATTCTATTGGGGGGATACATCTTCAGAAATAAAACTTTATCTTGATAATTTTTTTCTAAGATAAATATACAATGTGCCACATGATTATTTTTGACTGTTTATATAGTTTAAAATTGATTTTGTTAGATAAAAGAATAGCTGCATTATACCATTCAATTAGACAGTCTTTTCTCAACCTGTTTACTATGAGGTCTTCTATGTATTTAAAGCTAAGATGAGCTTTTGGTATCCAGCACAAGGATGAGTCATGTTTTTGTATCCATTTTGTTATTCTTTGTATTTCTGTAGGGGAACTGTATCCATTCCTATTAAGGGTTATTAATGAACAGTAATTGTTTCTTCTTATTATTTTTGTTGGTAGTGTGTGTTTTTCCTTTCCTTTCTGTAAAAAATACTTATTGTTTTTTATTTTGTGGTTGTATCTAACTTCCTTAGTTTGGAGTTTTCTTCTAGTGCCTTCTGTACTATTGGATTTGTGGATAGGTATTTTTTACATATTATTTTGTCATAAAATATCCTGTTTACTCCATGCATGATGACTGAAAATTTTGCTTGGTATAGTACTCTGGGATGTCATATATGGTCTCTTAGTGTCTGTACCATAATCTGTCCAAGAACTTCTGGGTTTTGTAGTCTCCATTGAGATGTTGACTTTTATTCTGATAGGTCTGCATTATAAGTTACTTTGTCTTTTTCTGCTGAAGAACTTAATATTCTTTCTTTATTCTGTATGTTTATTGGCTTGATTACTATGTTGTGAGTAGACATTTTGGAGGGTATAATATATTTGGTCTCCTATAACTGTCTTGTATCTTCATAGGCATTTTATTTTATATATGGAATTTCCCTTTATAATTTTGTTAAATATTTCTATGCATTTGAGCTGCTATTCTGTTTATTTTATTCTTACTATTCTTAAGTTTGGTCTTTTTATGATTTCTTAGGTTTTCTAAAAGTTTTTTATTATACCTTTTCTTTTGGATTCAGTCTTTTTTCCAACTGATATATCTATTTCCTATGTCTTATATTCCATCACTAGCATTCTGTTATGCCTATAGCTGTAGCTCCTGCTCATTTACTCAGAATTCTTATTTCCCGCATTACTTCAATTTGTGTCTTCTTTATTGCTTCTATTTTAAATTTTAGGTCTTAAACTGTTTTCTTTAATATTTGATTGTCTTTTGGGGGGGTTGTAGCATGAAATCAGGAACTATATATATGAACGATCGCGTCATAGGACTGGAGACGAGCGGGGCATGGGTAACTGGAAAGGATTCCGGAAGTAGACCTTCGAGGGAGAGGACCAGGACAGGAAGGCATCATTCTCTCGGGAGAGTCCCCGACGGGGTGAGCAGTTCGGCCCAGCTGCTCAGGAGTTCGGATGAACGGTGTGGGGATGAGGAATCTTCCTTAGAAAGGCTCCGGCGTGCTGCAACCTTATCCTGTCATCTTCTCTTAAAACCGGCTCTGTTTTGTAAGCGATTTTCACAAAATAAACCCCATTTAAAACATATCTCATGGCGGGTTTTTACCGCAATTATTGTCACCTGAACGCTGGGCTAATTCTACAAACTCGCTGGGTTCCTCACTCGCCCACAGAGCCGGTCTGAACTTGATTTATCAGCTGCGCACAAGCCTCCTGTACCCAACCAGGAATGAATCTACCCGTGGCAGACCTCCTGAGAGACGGATTGACCAGTTCTAGTGGAGCACGCCTGGTAGTATTTGTTGAAAGATCTGAGAAAGACCCTCCCAGCCGAATTGGCACCTCGTTTCCCGCACCATTGCTGCCGCTACTGATCACGACAGCGACATCTGCTGGCCATAAGTTCTCATTACATTTGAGTATATTTTTTTCTTCCTTTTCTTTTCTACATATTTTTTTCCCAGTTCTACAATGTCTTACCAGATAAATGTTCAGAATTTTTCTCACTTTGTCACAATGGTGATAGAGGATTATTACCAGGATTATGCATTTGGAGGTTACCTCCACCCAGGAGTCCTTTTGCTTTTTTGTGTGATAATATACTTCATACTTAGCTATTTTAAGGCATCTCAACATAGAGAGTATGAAGCTAAGATGTCTGGCATGGATGAACATATTAAGACACTCCAGAAACTCATTGTTTCCAGAGAAGAGAGGTCTACTTTGAGCACAGAGGAATTTAGAGCTCATAATACTGAAAATTTTAGGAAATTGGATGAAAAATTTAAAAAAATGGATGAAAATTTTAGGATAATGGATGGAAACTCTAGGAAATTTGAACAGAAGATAATAGAACAGATAGATGTGGAGACAGGGAAGATTTCCCATTCTATGAAATTGTTGGAGAGATCATTTATAGAAGACTATAAAACACTGGAAAAGACCATTACCACAAGGTTACAAGATTATGAGGCTCGTTTGGAGGGTTTAGAAAAGGATCTTGAGGCAACACCTGCTCAAGATAATCCATAGCCCCCTCTTTAACGGTGCTACTGCAGGGAAGGTTCTTTACCTAGAGTGGTTACCATGAGGAGACTACCCCCAATCCCTCCAACTCTATTCCCAGTTGTGGCAGAGGCCAAAAAACCCCAACCATGTGTAAGGGCTCCTGAAAATGTGGGATAAAATTATGCACCTATACCCATGAAGGATTTAAAGACAATAAAGGAAGCCATAGTGAACTATGGTGTACACTCATCTTTTGTGAGGCAATCCTTGAACTCATGGTCAGCACAGAATCGAGTAATTCCTGATGACTGGAAGAATTTGGCAAACGCAGTGTTGAATGATGGCCAAAATTTCCAGTGGAGGAATTGGTTTAGAGAAGAGGCTAAATCCTTGGAATCTCGAGATCAAACTGGAAATGTTACCATCTCCAAGGACCAAATCCTTGGGGAAGGCCAGTTTGCTGATTTATCAGTTCAGGCTACTTATGATGACCATGCTCTGTTGCTGTGTCGTACTGCCGCCTTAAATGCTTGGGAAAAGGTTTTGGACCCAGGACAGAGAATTGAATCATATACCCAGATTAAACAAGGTCCAATGTAGCCTTATACAGACTTTTTACAGAGGTTGACTCAGGTTGTAAATAGAGCAGTGTCGGATCTAGAAGTTAGGAAACAATTGATACTCTCTTTGGCCTTCAATAATGCTAATATGACATGTAAAAAATTGATCATTCCATTAAAGATCAGGGGTGCACCCTTAGATGAATGGATTCAATATGCACTTAATGCTGAATATCTACAGCATAATGAAGAGAACTGGGTAGGTCAAGCCATTGCTAATGCTAAGATGAGAAATCAAGGCATTATTTGCTTCAATTGTGGTAAGCCAGGCCATATAAAGAGAAATTGTAGACAAAGCAAACGTGGGAACTTTTCCAATCACAGGAGTGACTTAAACAGAAAGCCACTACCTCCTGGACTATGTAGGAGATGTAACAAAGGCAGACATTGGACAAAAGAATGTAGATCTATAAGAGACAAAGATGGCAAGCTTTTACCACTGGGAAACGTAACTCGTGGCATCCACAGGAAAGCCCCCAAGAATCAGACCTCCAAGCCAAAAAGGGTTCAGTCATATCCAGTCACAGTGGAAGAGCAGTGTCCTCAGGATGAGTAACAAATCCGAGGCCTGAAACAGTAGATCATGTAACCATAGACAATAGATTGCCCTTACAAGAGAAGTTGATGGTATCCAGGAAACTAATAAAATGCATATTTTGGCAGACCTCCATAAATGAACAAAGACCAGAGTTGACAATAAGAATAGACAATATTTTTATGCAGGGCTCAGTCAACACGGGGGCTGATGTTTCCATCATAACTCAGCAGGTCTGGCACCCCAGGTGGCCTCTGAAGGACATAGACATTCAATTTTTAGGTATTGGGACATTGTCTCAGGTAAAACAGAGTGTGAGATGGCTAGAATGCATAGGACCAGAAGAACAGAGAGGGAGATTGAAGCCATACATGGCCAACATAGCAGTGAACTTATGGGGTCGCGATCTCCTATGACAATGGAACACTCAAATTAAGATTCTTCCAGGCCTACATACTAGCCAAAGAACTAATCATGGCCTTGAAGGTAATGCCTCAAGAGGCTACATAAAACAGCCATCGGTCATTCAAGTTGCACAAAGATGCAGTCTTAAAACTGCAAGCACCCCTAAGATACTAACAGCCCTGCCTTTGAAATGGTTGATGGATAAACTATTTGGGTCCAACAATGGCCTTTGACAGAGGAGAAATTGCTAGCCCTAGAACAACTGGTACAGGAACAGTTACAAGCTCAACATATTGAAGAATCAACCAGCCCATGGAATTCCCCTGTATTTGTGGTCAAGAAGAAGTCTGGGAAATGGAGAATGATGACAGATTTAAGAGCAATTAATAAGGTGATTCAGCCCATGGGCACCCTACAATCTGGTATACCTTTACCTTCTTTGCTACCTAAAGAATGGCCTATAATAGTTATTGATCTGAAGGACTGTTTTTTTACAATACCTCTACAGGAACAAGACAAGGAGAAGTTTGCTTTCACTACACCTAATTTTAATAATTCATACCCGGTAAAAAGGTACCAATGGAGGATCCTTCCACAAGGGATGTTGAATAGCCCCACCCTATGCCAATATTTTGTCTGACAGCCATTGGAAGTAATACGCAAACAATTCCCACAATCTATCATTTACCATTATATGGATGATATATTGTTAGCAGACCCAGACGTAAACACATTAGAAAGACTGTTTGAGGAATTGAACAAGGTGTTGCCTGATTGGGGACTTCACATTGCCCCTGAAAAGATACAAAGAGGGGATTCTATCAATTATTTGGGATATAAAATAGGCTTGCAAACAATTAGACCTCAGAAGGTACAACTTAAGAGGGACAGATTAAAAACACTTAATGATTTCCAGAAGCTATTGGGGGATATAGCCCACATACATCTGGTTATTGGTATTAAAAACTATGAACTGGTTCATTTGTTCAAAACTTTAGATGGAAATAAGGATCTGAATAGTTCCAGGGAATTCTCTGCTGAAGCCG
>PVIH01008088.1:70309-94586 GCA_004025045.1 Sigmodon hispidus
TCAGATTTGATTTTCAAAGGAAAATTCAGGCTTCGACAATTGACTGGAAAGGATCCGGCAGAAATTGTTGTACCTTTGACTAATGAGGAAATTGATCGATTATGGGCAGACAATGAACCTTGGCAAAAGGCCTGTAGTGGGTTTCTGGGGGAGATTAATAATAAATATCCCCGAAGCAAAAGGATTCAATTTATAAAGAGGACTAATTGGATTTTCCCCCATGTGGTACAGGATAAACCTATTTCTGGAGCCTCTACATTTTTTACTGATGCAAATAAAACAGGAAAGGCTGGTTATAAATCAGAAAATGTCAGTAAGGTGACACAGAGTCCTTATGATTCTGTTCAGAAGGCAGAACTGTATGCCATTATTATGGTGTTATTGAATTTTCCTGGACCCCTTAACCTGATAACTGACTCTCATTATGCAGAAGGAGTTGTATTTCATATTGAAACTGCTGGCTTCATTCCTGATGATACAGAATTAACCTTTTTGTTTGTACAGCTACAGGATATCATCAGAAATAGAACACATTCCTTTGTATATAACACATATCAGGGCTCATTCAGGCCTTCCTGGCCCTTTAGCACAGGGTAATGATGAGATTGATCAGTTATTGATAGGGAATGTGGTAGAAGCCTCAGAATTTCACAAGAAGCATCATGTCAATAGCAAGGGATTAAGGAAGAGTTTTCCCATCACTTGGCATCAAGCCAAGGAAATTTTGCGGAAGTGTGACAAGTGTTCCCTTTACAATCAACCATCCTTGCCCGCTGAGAGTAATCCTAAGGGTACTAGGAGCAATGAGATTTGGCAGATGGACATGTTTCACTTCCCAGAATTTGGTAAGATGAAATATGCTCATCACACCATTGACACTTACTCAGGAATGCAGTGGGCTACTGCCCTGAGTTCTGAAAATGCTAATGCAGTACTCACTCATCTTCTGGAAGCCATGGCCATATTGGGAATTCCTGATCAAATTAAGACTGACAATGCTCCAGCATATGTTTCCCATAAAATGAAGCAGATTTTTGGATATTATGAGATAAAATACGTTACTGGGATACCACACAACCCCACTGGACAAGCGGTTGTGGAAAGATCCCATCGCACCTTGAAAGAGATGCTTCATAAACAGAAAGGTGGTATGAAAAAACCTAGGGAGAGATTACATAGTGCCTTGTTGACATTAAACTTTCTTAATGCTGATGAGAAAGGGACTTCAGCTGCAGAGAAACACTGGGTAAAAGAAAGAACTCCTGAGTTGAATCAACCTGTTTATTTTAAGAATGTACTAACTTCAGAATGGAAGCCAGGGCATGTGCTTCATTGGGATAGGGGTTTTGCTTTTGTTTCCACAGGAAAAGAGAAAATATGGGTACCAACGAGATTGATAAAGAACCGGATTGAAAAGGAGAACCCTACTGAGGAGGAGTAATGGCTCGTGAGCCGATAAAACAATTGGATATGTGGTAAGGAACATTCACTTAATTAAGGTGGGGCAGGGTCTTAATTTTGTTTTTACAGAAGAATGGATACAACTCTCTTTACAAAGCTCAAAAGATGCTGAATGCTCAGACTTTTGAAACGTTAAAAGGACTACAGGGGATTACAAAGACACCTGACACTGACAGGCACTAAGGGTAATTTCTCTATTCTTACAACTGTACATCTATATCTAATGATTATGTAGATTATTTTGTTACCTGGTTTGGTAACAAAAAAGGCTGGCTTTGGAGGTGGAGCAAGTGGCTTTCTCCCTCTCTAAACCCAAGCGTATTGGTAAATAAAACTTTAAAAACTCTGTCTCACGTCAGAAAAGCCACCTGAAGTGGGACAGAAAATAGATGAAATTTATAGGGACCAATCTTATTTCACTTTTATTTTAAATTTTAAATCTTGTTCCTTTCTGCATTTTTTACTCTCTTACTTTAGAAATCTTTTCTGCACACAATACTTTCTGGTGGTTCAATATCTTCAGTTGATAATATCCATTGGATCCTTCTCCATTAAAAACAATTTCTCCTTCCAGCACTCTACAAGGCATCCAGAAGGAAGATGGGGCCCCCACCGGAAAAAAAACAAAAAACAAACAAACAAAAAAACCACATTGAGACAGAGTAAGAAGGAACCTGCTGTATTGTCACCCAGTGATCACTTTTAAGGTATAGACCAATCAGGACAGTCGTAAGATAGTTTCTTATCATATCTTTAGCAAATATTTCAGATGGACTCACTCAGTATGATGAGAATGATTATAGACATTTGTGGAATGGTTTTATATATATATATATATGTTTACAGTTACTTCATTAGGACTTAACCATTGTTTAGTTTACAGGAACCCACAGAGATACCATTGCCCACAGGCCAGCATGAAGCAACTCAATGAAAGAACTACGTCCCTTTCCCGATAAGTTGGTCATCCAAGGGAAGGTTATGGTCAATTATCATTTTGGTACAATGGTTATAAGTTAATCTTCGGTAGAGGATAGAATGATATTATAAAATAATAATAATAATAATAATAATAATAATAATAATAAAAAGGAGTGAGAGAGAGAGAAAGAAAAGGGAACAGATAGGAGATCATTATACTTGCAAACAACTATTAACCAAAGGATGAATGAAAAATGAATTGACATGGTACAAATGTTTGTATATTGGTACAAATGGGAAATCAGTGTATATGTTTGATTTAGATAATATGTATATTGATACAAAGTTGAACATGGTATGAATGTTTGTATATTGACACAAATGGGAAATTAATCTATATGTCTGATTGGGATAATATATATTGATGCAAAGTTGAATGTATAATTACCCTATTTTGCACATGTCTACCTCTGTCTAAAATATTTTGCACATTGATGTGTATTAAGTGCATTGTCATTTCCATAATGCAATTTCTACCTCTAATTATTTATGATAGTCATAACATTTGTTGTACTATACACACAAGTTGTTTTATATAAATCTGTTTAGATATATTTTTATATATAATGACATATAGCTGCAACCATATCCTGTCATCTTCTCTTAAAACCGGCTCTGTTTTGCAAGCGATTTTCACAAAATAAACCCCATTTAAAACATATCTCATGGCGGGTTTTTACCGGGATAGGGGTTCTTGGCTTTAAATAAAAAATCATTTTAGTTAAATAGAGAAAAATAAAAATAAAAAAATGGATAAAAGTTAATAAGGGAATTATTGATTTTTATCTATTTTTTATTTTTATTTTTCTCTATACCTCTATAATCTTTATAATGTAATTTTGGGTTTTTTTTTCTGTTTCTTGCCAATGGAATGTTCAACTCTTGCTTTTGTAGAATTGCTAAATGCTCATGGTACCATATTGTTCTTCATGTTGTGGAATATATTCCTGCATTGACACCTAACTGCTTCTTCCTCAAAGTAATGGCACAATTTATGTCTATATCAGAGTGCTGATTGGTACAATTTGCTATGGTTGTGACTTTGTCTCATGAAGCCTATCTTGTTTTCATCTAAGCTCTTTCTTCACTTGGAATTGGAGTATTCTGTGTCTCAGGGAGCTGCTCTTAGTCCAATAGAGGCTGGCCAATTTTGTATCTCGGAGAACTGTTGAGGTCACAGGTTGTTGGGTGGAATTGGGAGTATAGTGGGGCTTATAGATTTTAGGATCTTACAACTGTGATATGAATTGGAATACTTTTATTCAGAAGTCTTCCCTGTTGACCTGCAACTGGGATATCCATCAGGATTGCATTGTAATTATCCCCTTTAAGTAATAACAAACATTTATAAACAATATTTTGACATTTTTTTTGGTATGGCTTTTCAAATGACTTTCTGTTGATTAGTTGTGTTAGCAATCTTACAAAAATCCTGTGAAAATTTAGAATTATGGATACATTGTAGCTGTAATCATCAGTGAGGCTGCATCAGCTCAGATATTTGCCCTAAACATATTATAGATATTGGAACATCTGGTTCATGGCTGTCATTGGAGATTTTTCAGAAGGTCTTAGCCAATCAAATCATATTAGCCTCTCAGCAATTTATGGAATCTCAACTTCTGTAAAAACAAAAGGAGAACCTCATTTCTAAAGCAACATATTTTAGACCCAAATTTTGAAGTCAAGATATCTTTAAACTATATGTGCTAGTTTAATTTATAGGCCATTACAAACAATTGTCTCATAGCAGTTAAAAATTTTAAAGAAAACACAATAATATATATAGCTGAATGCTTAGCTCCAGTGACACACATTTAGCTTACACAGTGGTAAGATTCTCTGTATATTTTTCATCTTCCATTCCTTTTCAAAAATTTTACTTTTACTATCCCTTTAAAGACTTTATTTTTTAAATTATTATATTTTTTTTAAACTTCATTTATTTATTTATTTATTTATTTGCCTTGGTGTTCGCCTAGAACTGGAACTACAGACAGTTGTTAGCTGCCATGTAGGTGCTGGGAATCGAACCCGGGTCCTCTGGAAGAGCAGAGGGTGCTCTTAACCGCTGAGCCATCTCTCCAGCCCCCAAATTATTATATTTTTGTAACTGCCTACATCTTCATTTCTCTTTCTTCCACTTTGACTTCCATTCTTAAGCACATTGTAACTTCTTTAGAGAACTTTTTCATATGAATGTGTCTTATTGTGTATCTGTAATATTTTTTTTTGATGATAAGAGTTTTGAATTGTTAAGCTATACAAGGATGTGGCTCTGGAAACTGGCTCAGAGCAGACTCTGCTCAACTCTTCAGCATAGAACACGTAACAGTGAGTCATATTTACATCCCTGACTCTGGGAAGCAGTATTAAGCAGTATGCAGCTCTGTTCCTGAGATGTTCTTTCAAACCTACAGGCAGCAACTGGTAGGAGCTTATTTATATTGTGACTTGTGAGAGACCTTGGTAGTCTACCATGCTTTCACTAAAACCCATTGTCACCAGGGTATGTATCTTTGTACATCAGCCCATTATGAACAACATAAACTAGATAGATTTTCTTGGCTCTGTTTTAGAATATTTTAAACCTTTTTCAGGTCTATGTGAAGCAATGCTGCACTTTGAAAGTCAATTGTAGCAAGCAGTTATTCAATCCTGCCTATCTCCATGGTTTGGACAAATTTCTACCATAATCAGTCCCACAACCAGTTATAAAAAAATACTTAGAGGCTTGTATTAATTATAAAAAGGTTGGTTCATGGCTCAGGATTTTTACTAACTAGACATTTTATCTTAAATTAACCCATTTTTATTCATCTATGTATTACCATGTATCACATGGCTTACCTGTGTTCCACTGCATCTTACTATCTTGGCAGCACCAAGCCTGCTTTTCTTCTCTTTCTATCTTTTTGACACCTTGCCTGGCTATCTGCTGTCTTACCATAAGCCAGAGCACCTTCTTTATTAACCAGTAATAGCAATGCATATTCAAAACATATAGAAACATCATCCAACAGAAAATTTCTCGTTGCAAAGCAAGCTCTTGCCTGATATATTATCATCTTTGTGTCAAATAAATGCCAGTCCTTTCAGCTTCTGATCAATAACTGCATCCACACATGTAGTCTTTCTGAGATGGCAGACACAGGGGCTAATTTTATTTTAAGTTTTACTTTTCAACTTGATTTGGACATCTGCCTACTTGCAAAGTTAGAAAACAATTGGGTCCTTTATAAGATATCTCATTCAGCAAGAATAAGCACAGTGAAGCCCTGTATACACCGACAATTTTTTTCCATAGAAATAAGACCTCATATTATCTATCAAAAATAAATTATATATACAAGGCTTAATTTGTATATAAAATATATATATATAACTTTTATGTGTGATCCATAAAAGCAGAAATCAACAAATGAGAAGAAAAACAGAGCTATGAGAAGGTAAGTTGATAGAAGTTGGAAAGTTGCTAAATATAATTTCAATTTAAAAATACATGTTTATAAAATTATTACACAAAAAAAGATCAGTTTGTGAGGTATATACATATTAATTATCTTCAATTACTTATTCCCTAATAGGCATATATTGAATAAGTATATTTATAATTTTAATTCATGTTAAAAAGAAAAAAGAAGTTATAAAGTAATAAATGCAATAATGGAAATAGAATAAAATAATAGATGTTAAAATAAAAATATTTTAAGGCTTAGAAAAGGACAGATTAAACACTTATATTTTAATCTTCTGAAACTCGTATTTATTTTTTTCTTTAAAAGACTGCAAAAATAGAAAAAATAAACAAATTGAAATCTAGTAGAAAATATTTGCAAAAATAACTTCTAAAATACTTATTTTTGGAACATATGATAAATACTTGTTTCTATAATAATTAGCAGCTCAATAGAAAACACTTAAGCAGTCCATATATAGATCACTGAAGGAGACATGCAGCTGAAATTTAAATATAAAACTATATTTCAAATCTTTAATATTCAGAAGACTATGTAGTTAACAAAATGATTTCTTGTAAACTTCTTCATAATCACTAAAATTATTTTGAAATCAAGATGTCAAAAACATAAAGAAGCTGAAGCACTTTTATGTTCATATAGAAAAATACAATTGTAGCCATTCTAAATTATTATTAAGAAAATTGACTTTCCAAACATGTTAGCCATTATTTTTTAGTAAAACAATTTCAGAGATGTGTCTGAAGAATTTAATGTTCTGTAAATCAAAATTTTCTTACTTTTTGGGCTTCGAATTCATTAATGGAAGAATTACTTTGATGGATAGCCCCGCTAAAATTTAATTAAATATAGATAGTTAAAATATCTTCAAATTTTTTGTCACATCAAGGTTAGAATTCAAGTAACACTATGTATCATACCTAGTCAAATTTGTAAGTTGGATTAATTATACCATTATATAATTGTGCATTTTTTAATAAAAATGCAGATGTATCCTTAAAAGCAAGGAAAATTTCATTACAAGAAAACACATGCTATAGTGTGCATAGACACTTTAAGTGGTATGGTCCAACATTTGAAGACTACAAATGAATGAACAAACAAAAGGAAGAACATACATATCTCTTGACCAGTATGCAAATAATGCCAGAAACTATTACTAAATATTTTTGAAAGAATGTTGACATGAGAAAAGCATAATTCTAATGTATAATAGTTGTATGACTCTATTTACATAACATTGTTAAGATAACAAAGACCTAGAAATGGAAAATAGGTGGCTTCTACAGTTCAAACCTAGAGAATGATAAGAGACAAATATAATTAGAAAACTATGAGTTAGAAGCAGGAATATTAAAGATCTGAAAATAAGACCCAGTTTAAAAGATATACCCAGAGACACACACACAGAGGAGAGAGAGAGAGAGAGAGAGAGAGAGAGAGAGAGAGAGAGAGAGAGAGAGAAGTGTAGTAATTTAATTAAAAATATTACAACATGGAGGTTTCTCTTTCAAAGTCAGGTTTTAATAATATAAGTGAAATGTTACAGAGCCAGAAAAAGTTTATAAGACTCACAAAATTATAAGGGAGGGTTATTTAAAACCTAGCTAGTAAAGAATTCAGAAGTCTTAGAAATTCCCTGTAATTTACCAGATAGCTAGAATCCTCCCTTCCAAGCTTGGACAAGCATTACAGACTGAAGAGAGACACTGTCAGAAAAGCTATGATACATAGATGCAGACAGGAGTAACTCGGCCACTTAAAAGAGGAACTTTCTGAACTGTGGTACCTCTGAAAGTTGTACAGTAAACTCTAATATTTAAGAGTCTAAAATTTTAGTAATCTAAAATTAAAGACTTTGTGAATGGTCAACAATGCTCAAGTGGGGTTTTAATGTTGTTACTGCTTTTGAGTTATTTCTGCTCCTGCAATTAAACTACACCAATATTGACATATGTAATCACAATAAACTCATTGGTTCAAGTTAGATTTTAGGAGCATCATTGCTTCTCTGTGTTATCAAACAGAACCTATTGCTGCCTGAATAGGAACCAACACATATCTTGCAAAGAGTTCTTCTTATGGCCCATGAAAGATATGTGACTAAGGTTGATCAGTGAAAAGGTGAATAATTCAATGAGGAAGTGTTGTGAGCTTCTCACTTTTTCTGGTTTTTATGTATTTGACAATGAATGCAATCAAGTTAAGTACTCTATTTAGAAAATGAGTTTGGGTTGGGAAATATTAGGAATATTTCCATGAAACTACTTTAATCTATGAGGTATGGGGTGACATGCATCATAAATGAGAGAAGTCCACTGAGTAAGTACAAAGGGCAAAGTTTGCAGTTCATTTTGCAGTCATGAGAGTAATTTGCAAGTGCATAGAATAGTTCCAAATACAATTGAGTATCTTTGACAACTACTATCTGAAATAATAAATACAGCCAATGATGAGAAGACTGCTCAATGGAAATATGTAGAAGAGGATAATATGAAAATAATGCTTTGACATTTCTTTGCAGTTCATATGATAAGTAAGAAGACAAGTGAAATGTGTATTAAATAAAGAGCTCTCACTGGGATTCTAAAACTCAGAATCCATAAAGAATTTTGAGAGTAAAGGGAAAAAAATAATGAGATAAGATTGATAATAAATAAGCATAAAAATGAAAAATGTGATGCTTGATGCCAAATCTATTTGAGAAGATATGTCTATTAAATAGAGAACTGTTAAAGATATTTCTGATTCAAGGATCTTCTGACTTGGATGGAGATTTGAAGACATTAGTAAATTCTATAGCACAATATCATCTCTGCAAAATAGAAGCTTTTAGAGGACTTATAAAAGTTAGATCAACATGTAAACTGTCTACATAAAAAAAAAAAACTCAACAGGATAAATAAAAAAAAAACCCAGATTTTTAAATTATGTCAAACCAAGCAGAATCTTTGTGTTACTCAGAATCAAATGACAAACATGAATATGTTTATAATCCAAGAAGAAGCACTAAAGTTATTAAAATACAACATACAGTGCTGGTAACCTTTTTATGGAAGCCAGGACTTTACCATAGAGAAAAGCAAAAAATGCACAATCACACAAAAGTCAGAGAAGTATAGGTGGCCTCTCCTTATCCATTAACCCCAGTAAGAAAAAATCCTTCAGTAGTGGGAACCTCCCTAGCTCCTTCCTTAATAGGATGGCCTGAGGCAAGTGTAGCTGAGAATCACACAGCATGAAGAAGTGCCTCATATTAAATTGTGAGTTCATTAGTACTTTATTAATTTTAAAAATATGTTGAATATGTAGATTTTGAGATCCTTTATGCCTTAGTTCTTGGAAGCCTCTAAAAGTATCAGAAACAATAAACCATAAACGGTAAGAATGAACATAGAATAAAATCTAAAACATTGCTTAAGTTTAGCCTAAGGGCAGGCCGCTATTCCCCCTGAGTATGTTCTGTACATTTCCTCACCTGAGGTAAAGACTTGGCCTAGTAGGGTCCTCTCAGTATTCAGGTGTTCCCTATTAAGAAACATAAGTCACTCCAAAATAGCTTGAAAAGAGTTGGCAAGAGAGTAGCCTAAAGGAAGTGCACACAAGGGGTAAAAAAGGACAGATATGGGTATAGGTCAAACATTTAGCTGTGCTTCCCTTGAGATAGTTTTAAAACAATAGTATCAGCTCTTGCAACTGTTTTTATTATAAGTGTGTAGATACATAGAGACCCTGTCAAAGCTCTCCACTAAAACAAATAGGAAAACCTGGATAAATGACTATAGACTACAAAACCACAATCAGCTAACCAACACCTAACAACTAAAATCAATTCAGAAAATGTGTAGCCCATTCAGGCTATTCAGTATTACTCTTGACTTGTAATAAAAGTGAAAATCTTTTTATAATGTAATTAATGTTACTAACATTTTTGCTAACATATTAGCTGCTTTAAACAAATTTTCACATATTTTGAAGAGATGAGGATGTATGACAAATATTCATAACCATCAGTTATAAAAAAATGAGGTTCTGCTTTTTTTCCACAGAAAAAGTTGTGTATTTATTCCAAGTTAATATGGTTACATCGAGAAAGATACCCTGAAAAATCTCCAATATGAACAGATGGCTCAGATGATTTCACATTTCAGAGCATCTCTGTTGTAGTTTTCTGTGAGTTCTGCATTCAAAACAGCTTCAAGACAAGTGGATGAGATGATTCAGCCTTACAAACTATTCAGAACTTGATCAAATTCCTAAATATTCTTTGGGTCGCCATATAATTATCAATAGGAAATAGTATGAAAAACTGAACCCTAATTTATCAAGTATTGTTTATGGATATCTGGTTTTATTTGAAAGGGTTTGATTATAACTGTGTTGTAATCACAATTGTTATAGTCAATCTCTTTCTAAATAAAAAGAGAATATGCTAAAGAAATGATCATGAATAATAGATTATAAAGTCTACATTAATTCATAGCAATTATTAATCTTATTAATCTTGTATTTTACATATAGATTTAGTTTATTGATACAAATTTAAACTAATTCTATTATATATATATCTACTATTTTTTAAGGTATTACATTTATATAACTCATTTAAAAGTAATGTATAATTAAGACATACAGATTAATAGTTATCTACAGTAATCAAACATATAGTAATGTTATTGGTTTTTGGTATACAAAGATTTATTTTGGTTAGATAGGTAATCATCAAAAATTTTAAAGAAGAAAAATATGACATTTTAAATTTTTTAGAAATTAGACTTTCTTAAACAATGAGACTTTTCTGTTTCTGCAAATAGCAATGAATTCAGAGAAGACACTGGACATTGGAAAAACTTCATCTAAAGTTTGGTTTCTTTATGGCAAAATTTAGCCACTGGACAAAAAAAAAAAGTGTTCTTGACTTGCCTGCTTAACAATCTGCTGTATGAACCAAAAATGCAGGACTCATTAAAATGAAGATGGACTTTCATGTTTATGATTCACAGAAGAAACTGCTAAACATTTTGTATGAGACAGGATAAATAGACTAACAAATTTTTGCTAGAATGAGCAGAACAAATTTTCAAATTTTCTGCTTCACTAAGAAGCCTGCCAGAGATTCTAGGCATGCTGAAGATGGATACCCCAAAGTTACAGAGGAACTTTGAGTGACTGTCCAGGCAACCAGATGTATCTGTCATTTCTAGAATTTTAGAAGTTTCTTAAAATGAACTGCCTGTTTACTCAGGTAATATTATATTGTTTTGGGGTCTTTGATGGAGATGAAAATGAGATAGTTATAATTATAGTTTTATTTTGTTATGATAAAAGATAAATTAGTTACAAAATTTTAGACTAACAAAAATAGGACAGATAATAGAATGATTTCTTTAATTTTGTCAAATACAAATCATTTTATTTGTAACTTTACTATATTAAAGATAAAACCTTCCTTTCTGACTAGACAGTAAAGAGGATGTGCTGTGGGATGGTTTGTTGTGGGAGTATGCTCTAGTACTTTGCAAATATTTGTCCTTTTTACTGGTATAATAAAACAATCAGGAAGTATGGGTGAGGCTACTAGACTGAAAACTTTGTCAAGAGGAAGAGCATAGCAGAGATGCCAAGCAGACACAAAGGAAAGAAGACAAAATGCTGCTCTGAGAAAAAGCCACTTGGTAATCATGGGTTAGTTTAAGATTAAGAGTTAGCAAATAAAATACCTGAGCCATAGGCCAAACAGCAGATAATTAATATAAGAGTTTGTGTGATTATGAAGGACTGCTGGTCTGGATATTTGGTCTAGGATAAGCCAGAAATTTCTGGCTAAAATGAGCTTTCTGTACAATTAAATAACTGTTGTTACCATTGGCTAAAAAAGAAACTGTTTTGTCCTATGAAAAGATTGCTTATAGTCAGGCAGGAAATCCAAGCAGTGAGACAAGAGAACCATGGCAAAGTTTGAAAGAGGTGATTTACCCACCTCTTTCAAAACAAGTCTTTCTTAAAAGAAGATGTGACTATACTGGTAAGCCACCAGCCATGAATACCAGCAATACATAGAGTAATATAAATGAGTTAATTTAAGATATAGAACAAGCTAAAAACAGCCTGAGCCATAGACTAAGAAGTAAGTAAATGATAAAAGACTCTGTGTTTATTTTGGACTAAGAAAGTATGGAACACAGGAAAATTTTGGCTATGCAATTTTTTACACATATTAAGTAATCCCCATAAACGCATTAATTCCTTAATTAAACTTCAGTGGTATTCTTACTTTTGTCCTTATTTATTCAATATATTGAGTCATTAGGTATTTTTTCTACCTTCCCCAATAGTACCACATAATGAAAGAATAGAGAGAATAAAGCTTAAAAAGTTATAATTTTATTAAACAGTGTAGTAGGTTTAGTATAGGCCATTTATTAGAATAGTTAAATTGACAGATTGTACAACAACCTAGTGCTGGCATGAAAACAGACTTGTGTATCAAAGGAATCAATTTGAGGATGTGAACATTAACCAAAAACCTATGAACAACTGATCTTTGGCAAAAAGGCCCAAAATATTCAATGGAAAAAAGATAGTATATTTAACAAATGGTGTTGTCATAGCTGTATGGTAGTATGTAAAAAACTGCAAATAGATGCAAATCTACCACCCTGCACAAAATTCAAATCCAAGTGGATCAAAAACCTCAACATAAACCCAGCCACCCAGAATCTGAAAGAAAAGAAAATGGGAAATACCTTCCAACAAATTGGCACAGGTGACCACTTCTTAAATATAACACCAATGGCACAGACACTAAGACCATCAAACAATAAGTGGAAAATTTTGAAACTCAGAAGTTTCTGTAAATCCAAGGACACAGTCAATAGAACAAAATGACAGCCTACAAAATGGGAAAATATTTTCATCAAACCCACAAGTGACAGAGGACTGATCACTAAAATATATAGAGAATGCAAGAAACTAGAGCCACAAACCTTGAATAACCCAATCAAAAATGGGTTCAGAACTAAAAAGGAAATACTTAACAGAAGTATTACAAATGGGTGAAAGGCACTTGAAAAAGTGCTCATCATCTTTAGCCATAAGATAAATGCAAATCAAAACAACTTTGAGATACCACCTGACAAATGTCAGATTGGCTAAGATAAAAGACAAAAATGAAAGCCTATGGTGGAGAGGTTGTAGAGCAAGGGGAACACTCCTGCAATGTTGGTGGGAGTGTAACTTTGTTTTCAGCCACACTGGAATGCAGTATGGTGGTTTCTCAGAAAACTGGGAATCAATCTCCCTAAGGATTCAGCAATACCACTCCTGGATGTATACCCAAAAGATGCACATTCACACTCTGAAGGCATTAGCTCAACTATGGTCATAGCAGCCTTATTCATAGTAGCAAGAACCTGAAAGCAACCTAGATGACCCTCAACTGAGAAATGGAGTAACAAACTGCAGTACATCTAAACAATGTAGTACTACTCAGCTGTAAGAAAAAATAATATCCAAAAATTTGCAGGCAATTAAATGTATATGGAGAATATCCTCCTGAGCGAGGTATCACAAACCCAGAAAGATAAGCAGGGGATGTACTCACTTATTAGTGGACTTTAAACATAAAATCTAAGAGCAAAACATGTCCGAGCTATAAACCACAACCACTGAACAACTTGGGATCTGAAACACCTTGTGTTAGTTCTGTGCATGAGAGCAAATACACACTATCAAGGCCACACACTAGCATTCATTTAAGAGAGTATTCCCAGGTGGGTGAAGAAGCAGAAGAACAGTACAGAAGTCAGGGGACAGAGAAAAGGGACCAGACAGTCTGACAGTCTCTTTTAAGGGAAGGAGCATCCACTGGTATGTATCATGGGTCCAGGGAGGTGCTTCCATACCCAGTGCCACAGGGTTTATGCAGCTACACCCAGGGGCATGCTTCTATGCAAGGTGCATCCCACCTGAGCCAAATAGGCTGAGCTATGTGGAATGCCAGGAATCCTTACATATCACCATTTCGTTTATTATAAAAAGAAAACCAGGTATATGGGGGGGTAATGGACAAAGTGGACATGGTTGCCTAATTTTAAGCAACAGCTTTAGAAACATTTAAAAAGTAACATTTGTTACTAAATAATAGATTCTCACCTTTAATGTAGTTTCCAATGATATTCAGTCACACTAACAACACACATTTGCTTAACTTGGATTTTTTTAATTAAGACTGATTATAGAACACAATTTATTTTTTTACCAAGTTGGCTTTACTTTAATTGCTACATTTTATTTCAGATATATCTAAGTAAAGTAAAAAAAGTTACCATTTAAAAAGAGTTTAGGCTTTATTATCAATTTTATTTCTTTAATGGACAGTTTCTTTTTGTTATTAATTTATTAACATTCTAAAAATATTATGTTAGAAAAAAACATTACTGGAAATAAAAACTCAGAAATAGTTTAAAAATTTTAAAACAACTGAAAATAATTTCTATTGTTTAATAAATAATGAATAGTCCTCATAGAATATGATCATTGTGTAAACATGTACATGCATACTACCTGCATATTTTTGATAATTCTTATAATGTTTAAATCTTTCACATAAATACTCTATTTTTACTATTTTCATACATTGTTGAACTTTTGTGAAATATTATAAATATAATGAAGTGATATTTGAGATACTGATCTCAATTAGTTTATATAAGAGTCCTAATAAATCTGTTATTTTAAAAAGTTATTACTTAGATTCAGAATCCATAAAATGTCAACTATCCTTTGGCTCTTTTAAATACTGGAAAATTTGTAGTTATATTAGAAAACGGCAAAATAATTTGACTTATACTTTTAAGAAGATATGTAAAAATAACTTTTTGCCAAGAAATACTTCCATTGTATTATATTAAAGTAGAGTTTTAAATAAATACTTTGGAATCTATAAACATTTCTTTTTTCAACAAAAAAAATGTTTCTCTGAGCATAAATAAGATTGTAACATCCATTGATAACACAGGTCAATGTTTGTCCTGCTGTATTCTAATAGATAAAAGAAAGATACATTGTTCTGATGTCATAATCCAGTATTATAAAGACATTGCTTACTAAGAAAATATTAAAAATATTCATTATAGAAGACCTGTTTTGATTATTTGATATAGTGACTAAATTATTTAATAGTCTTTATAAAACATAATATATAATTTCTCATCATTATGACAGCCACACAATAATGTTACCTTTAAATTGGAGATTAAAATATTGATTAGAAACATGGTTCTGCCCATGCCCTTGATAGACTGAGCAGAATAAAGAGACCCATATGCAGACCTGTAGTGATCTGTTGTGGGCTCCAAGGATATAACAAGGGCCTATGTTTCTCCTTGCAGTGTTAAGCATAAAGACACTATTATGATAAACATGTATGCAGTGGTATGGTAGAGAGAGACAGAGAGAAAGAATGGTTGACATCCTCTGGACAGAGGCAATCTGAAGAGATGGATGTGATGAGGAGGAGGTTGAGGAGGTGGCTTGATTGTTATCAAGATCAATTGTGAGTGGGGAAATCAGAAGAATCTGGAAAGAGGTTTGAAATGGGCAACATGATCAAAACATATATAAAATTTTTATTTTAGTCCCTGGCCTACAGCAGTATAAGAGGTGAGTGACACACCACCTAGCCCAGGCAAAAATTTTAAACACTGGGCATGAGATGCTGGGAAACAGTATTTGGAATTCAATCCTCGCTCATCACTGCCCTAACCCAGCCCAGCAAGAAAAAGGCCCAGAAAAAGGTCAGATGCCTCAGTAAAACATAGCTCCCTAGAGACTCTCAGCTTCAAACCCCTGCCCTATTCCCCAACCTAAGCTATCACTTAGAGACCATACTTGCAACAAAAAATCACATACCTCCAGTCAACAGCACACTAAGAAACTAAAAATTTTATTAATTCCTATTGAATCAAAAACAGGTAACTGAGACCCTGTTTCTCAGCATCTACTAAATAAAAAGTGGCTACCTCAGACCCAGAGTGTGTCAGCACTTTTTGAATTAAGAGGGGTCACTGTGAGATATATTACACTATCTCCAAGTAAACCAAGACAGGCTTCCAGAAAGAAAGACACACGGAGAACGGACTGCACCAAAATCAGCTGCCTGAGATACAGATAAATACTGCAGTAAACCAAAGAAGAAATGGGCAAACGGCAGTGACAGAATACACATAACAACATAAAGAAAAACCTGGCACCATCAGAATCTGGTGATTCTGCAACAACAAGACTTGAGCATGGCAATGCAAAAAACTACAGAAGGAAACAACCTTGAAAATCACTTTAAGAAGATAATGGAAGTCTTAAAAGAGGATTTAAAATTTCAGTTAAAGAAATAGAAAAAAATAAAAAATAAAAATTGGAAGACACCAAATAATCCATGGAAGAAAATAAAGAAATTCAAGAAAAACAAGAAAAAAACAATCAAACAGGTAGAAGAAACATTTCAAGATTTAAAAATTGAAATAGAAACAATTGAGAAGACACACACTGACAAAATACTAGCAATAGAATATCTGAAAAACAAACCAGAACTACCGATGGAAGCATAACAAGCAGAAACTAAGAGATGGAAGAGAGAATCCCTGGAGTGTAACATTCAATAGTAGAAATAGATATGTCAACCAAAGAAAACACTAAAACCACAAAAGTCTTTAAACAAAACGACCTAGAAACATGAGACACTATGAAAAGAACAAACCTGAGAATAACTGGAAATGAAGAAGGGAAGAATACCAACTAAAAGGCACAAAAAAAAATCTATTCAACAAATTTATAAGAGAAAACTTTCCCAACCTAAAGACATAAGTGACCCACAAAATTCTTCCAAGGAACTGCTACGGCTGATAAACAACTTCAGCAATGTAGCAAGATACAAGATTGACTCAAAGAAATCAATAGCCTTTCTATACATTAAAGATAGAAGAGCTGAAAAAGAAACAAGTGAAACATTACACTTCATAATAGCTGCAAATAGTATTAAATACCTTGGAGTAAATAAAACCAAAGAAGTAACAGACCTATCTGACAAAAATTTTAAATCACTAAAGAAAAAAATTGAAGAGCATATCAGAAAATGGAAATCTGTCCCATGTTCCTGAATAGGTAGGATAAACATAGTAAAAAAAGGCATTTCTACCAAAAGCACTCTAAAGATTCAATGATCTACCCATCAAAATCCCAACACAATATTTTTTGGACCTTGAAAGAACAATACTCAATTTCATTTGGAATAACATGAAAAGCCAGGATTGCCAAAACAATTTTACTCTACAAAAGAACCTCAGGAGGTATCACCATCCCTGACTTCAAGTTATATTATAGAGCTATAAAAACAGCCTGGTACTGGTATAAAAACAGACTTGTGGATCAAAGGAATAGAATTGAGGATCCGGGAATTAACCCAAAACCTATGAACACAAAGAGTCCCAAAATATTCAATGGAAAAAAGATAGTATGTCTAACAAATGGTGTTGGCATAGCTGGATGGCAGTGTGTAGAAAAATGCAAATAGATCCAAGCTTGTCACCCTGCACAAAAAACTTGAAAGAAAAGAAAGTGGGAAATATGCTTCTACCAATTGGCACAGGTGACTATTTCCTAAATATAACACCACTGGCACAGATACTAAGGTCAACAATCAATAAGTGGGATCTCCTGAAGCTGAGAAGCTTCTGTAAAGCCAAGGACACTGTCAATAGGACTAAACGACAGCCTACAGAATGGAAAAAGATTTTCACCAACCCTACAAGTGATAGTGGACTGATCTCTAAGATATATAAAGAACTCAAGAATCTAGAGCCCAAAACCTTAATAACCTAATGAAAAACTGGGGTTCAGATCTAAAAGGGAATTCTCAGCAGAAGAATTACGAATGGCTGAAAGGCACCTGAAAAAGTCCTCATCATCTTTAGCCATCAGAGAAATGCAAATCAATAAAACTTTGGGAAGATACCACCTGTCACCTGTTAGATTGGCTAAGATAAAAGACACAGAGGACAGCCTATGCTGGAGAGGATGCAGAGCAAAGGGAACACTCCTCCATTGTTGGTGGGAGTGTAAGCTTGTTCAGCCACTTTGGAATGCAGTGTGGCAGTTTCTCAGAAAATTGAGAATCAATCTCCCCAAGGACACAGCAATACCACTTCTGGGTGTATACCCTTAAGATGCACAGTCACACTCCAAAAGCATTAGCTCAACTATTTTCATAGCATTGTTATTTGTAATAGTAAGAACCTGGAAATAACCTAGATGTCCCACAACTGAAGAATGGATTAACAAACTGTGGTACATCTACATAATGGTATACTACTCAGCAGTAAGGATAATGATATTCTAAAATTTTCAGGCAAATGGATGGATTTGGAGAATATCCTCCTAAGTGAGTTATCACAAACCCAGAAAGATAAGCAGGGGATGTATTCACTCATTAGTGGATTCTGAACAAACAAACAAGAAAAAAGCAAAGCATGCCCAAGCTGCAAACCACAACCACTGAATAGCTTGGGATCAGAAACATATTGGACTCACTCGTTGGATCCTACTCCCCCTAGAGGAACACCTGACTCAGTCTTGAGGTTGTGGGGAGAAAAGTGGATCTCCCAGAAGTGGAGACTGAAGTAAGCAATATTGGGACAGTGGGACCTTGGGACCACCTGCTGCCTGCCCGGGGTCGGGGGTGGGGGATGGGGAGTTGTGGAGAAGAGAGAATGACTTGATGTGTTGGGAGGGGGAAAGGACCTTGAATAAGGATATACAAGATAGAAAGTGTGACTTCTTTTTTCATAATAATAAAAAAGAAATGATTATAAAAATACAAAAAAACTTACCAAACACCAAATAAACAAAAACCTTCAAAAAAGTATGTTCTCCACATAATATACAAACCACTAATCCTACAGAATAAAGAAAGTATACTAAGAGCTACAAAGAAAAAAAGGCCACGTTGCCTATAAAGGCAGACATATTAGAATAACCCAGATTACTCAATGAAAACATTGAAAGCCAGAAGGTCCTGGTCAGATGATCTACAGACACTAAAAGACCATGGCTGCCAACTCAGACTACTATACCTAGAAAAACTATCAATCACTATAAATGAAGTAAACAAGATATTTCATAACAAAGCTAGATTTAAACAACACCTATTCATAATTATTGCTCTACAAAAAGCACTAAAGAGAAACTTCCAACTTGAGAAAGCTAGATATACCCCATAAAAACACAAGCAATCAATAATCACACACAAAAAAAAAAAACAAAGAAGCACACATACACAACCACCAAAAATAACAAGTAATAACAATCACTCATCATTAATACTTGTTAATATCAATGGACTCAATTCATGTATAAAAGGACACACCCTAACAAAATGAATACAAAAACAGAATCCATCCTTCTGCTGTATTAAAGAGACACAACTCAAATGCAGAGTCAGACACTGGCTCAGAGTGTACATTTGGACAAAGAATTTCCAATCAAATCAACATAAGACACAAACTGTTCTAGCAATCCTAATATCTCACAAACTGAACTACAAACTAAAATCAATCAAAAGTGACCAGAATTGACATTATCCATTTATCTCAGAAAAAAAATCCACAAAAGTGAACTCTCGCCCATAGCTTCCGGTTCTGCTCCCGGACCGAGTGCTGTCTGCAGAGTCCCTGTGCACTCTGGAGCAGGGGTGGATAATCTCTGCCAGTCAACATACCCACAGCTCCAGCTGAGGGAAGACGCACGGCTACCCATCGCCACCTCAAACTGAGCAAACCAACAACTACAGGGGTCTCTGAA
This sequence comes from Sigmodon hispidus, assembly GCA_004025045.1. Classification (NCBI taxonomy): domain Eukaryota; kingdom Metazoa; phylum Chordata; class Mammalia; order Rodentia; family Cricetidae; genus Sigmodon; species Sigmodon hispidus. The sequence continues at coordinate 90,085 of PVIH01008088.1, forward strand.
GGACAGACTCAGACCCCACCCAGAGGTGAGGAGGGGTCACCAGGCCCAAGCACTTATATCCCAGGCTGGGAGGGAGAGTTGAGCTCCCATAGCTACCAGTTCCGCTCCCGGGACCAAGTGCTTTCTGCAGAGTCCCAGCACACTCTCGAGCAGGGACAGATAAACTCTGCAGGTCACCATACCTGCAGCTCCAGTTGAGGGAAGTTGCTCGGCTACCCACCACCACCTCAAACTTAGCAAGCAAACATCTGCAGGGGTCTCTGAAGGACAGACTCAGACCATGACCAGAGAGGTGACAGGAGGCACACAAACTCGAGTGCCACAACTGACCAGGAGCCATCTAATCGTGAACCACTGAAGCCATGGGCAAATGTCAGTGCAAAAAATTACATAATAATACAAAGGACAACATGGTAACTCCAGAAGAGAGTGACGATCTTGCAAAAACAAGACCTGAACAGAGCAATGAAGAGAAAACAGAAGGAAGCAACACCAAAAATTCCTTTTTGATGATCATTGAAGTGGTAAAAGAAGATATGAAAAAAAGCCTTGAAGAAATAGAAGAAAATACAAACAAAAAAATGGGAAGAGATGAACAAATCTATGAAAGAAACATGCCAGCAAATAAAAGCTGAAATAGAAGCAATAAAAAAGGCACAAAATGAGGCAAAGATGGAAAGAGAAAACCTGAAGAAAAAAGCTGGAACCACAGATAAAAGCATAACAAACAGAGTTCAAGAGATGGAAGATAGAATCTCTGAAGTGGAAGACTCAGTACCTCAAATAGATATATCAGTCAAAGAAAATAGTAAAACTATAAAAGCCATAACTCAAAATGTTCAGGAAATCTGGGACACCATGAAAAGACCTAATTTGAGAATAATAGGAATAGAAGAAAGAGAAGAATACCAGCTCAAAGGCACAGATAATATTTTCAATAAAATCATAGAAGAAAACTTTCCTAACCTGAAGAAGGAAATGCCTATAAAGATACAAGAAGCTTACAGAACACCAAATAGGTATGATCCCAAAAAATAGTCAGTGCGCCACATTATAATCAAGTCACAAAGCATACAGAACAAAGAAAAAATTTTGAGAGCTGCAAAAGAAAAGGGCCAACTTACATGTAAAGGCAGACCCATCAGAATAATGTCTGACTATTTATTGTAAACAATGAAAGCTATATGGGCTTGGTCAGAAGTTATACAGACACTAAAACAGCATGGCTGCCAAACTAGAATACTATACCCTGCAAAATTATCAATCACCATAGATGGAGTAAACACGGTATTTCAGGACAAAGCCAGACTGAAAGATTATCTATCTACCAATCCAGCACTACAGAGAGTATTAGAGGGAAAACTCCAACCTAAAGACCTCAGATACACCCTTGAAAACACAAACAATCAATAAGTTAACAGAAGAATACCCTAGAGAAAGGAAATACAAACAAGTTGCCACCAAAAATGGCAAGAAATATGAATCAATGGTCACTAATTTTCCTTAACATCAATGGTCTCAACTCTCCTATAAAACGTCACACACTAACAAAATGGATACAACAGCAGAAGCCATCCTTCTGTTGCCTACAAGAAACACACCTCAACTGCAAAGACAGACACAGGCTTAGAATAAAGGGTTTGGAAAAGATTTTCCAGTCAAAAGGTCCTAAGAAACAAGCAGGGGTTGCAATCCTAATATCTAACAAAGTAGACTTTAAGCTAAAAGCAATTAAAAGGGACCAAGAAGGTCACTACTTATTCATCAAAGGAAAAATTGGTCATGAGGAGGTTTCAATCTTAAATATTTATGCTCCTAATATAGGGGCACCTACATATTTAAAAGAAACTGCTAAAGCTCAAATCCCACATCAATTCTTACACCCTAATAGTGAGAGACTTCAATACCCCACTTTCAACCCTGGATAGATCAACCAGACAGAGCCTCAACAGAGAAATAAGGAGTCTAAATGAAGTTATAATGCAAATGGACTTCATAGACCTCTACAGATCCTTCCACCCAAAGGCAAAGGAATATACAGATTTCTCAGCTCCTCATGGAACTTTCTCCAAAATTGATTACATAATTGGTCATAAAGCAAATATCAACAGATACAAAAAAAATGGAAATAATCCCTTGTAACATATTGGACAACCAGGGCCTAAAGTTAGAGTTCAACAACATCAAAACCCAAAGAAAGCCAACCAATTCATGGAAACTAAACATCAATCAGCTGAACGATCTTTGAGTAAAAGAAGAAATTAAGAAAGAAATCAAAGTCTTCCTAGAATTCAATGAAAATGAATCTACAATGTATCCAAACTTGTGGGACACAATGAAAGCAGTCTTAAGAGGAAAATTCATAGCGCTAGATGCCTATATGAAAAACCTTGAGAAATCCCACACTGGAGACCTAACAACTCAGCTGAAAGCCTTAGAACAATTAGAAGCAAACTCACCTAGAAGGAGTAGATTGCAGGAAATAATCAAACTTAGAGCTCAAATCAATACAATTGAAACAAAAAAAAAAAACAATACAAAGAATCAACGAATCTAAGAGTTGGTTCTTTGAGAAAGTTAACAAGATAGATAAGCCCTTAGCCAAACTAGTCAAAAAACAGAGAGAGAGTGTCCAAATCAACAAAATCAGAAATGAAAAGGGGGACATAACAACAGACCCCCAGGAAATACAGAGAATTATCAGGTCATATTTTGAAAATCTGTATTCCACAAAAATGAAAAACCTAGAAGAAATGGACAGATTTCTGGACAGGTACCATCTACCAAAATTAAATGAAGATCAGATTAATTACCTAAAAAGGCCTATAACCCTTAAGGAAATTGAAGCTGTCATTAAAAACCTTCCCAAAAATAATAGCCCTGGTCCAGATGGTTTCAGTGCTGAATTCTTCCAGACATTCAAAGAAGAATTACTACCATTACTCCTCAAACTATTTCACACAGTTGAAACTGAAGGAATATTGCCAAACTCCTTTTATGAGGCCACAATCACCCTAATACCCAAGCCACTCAAAGACACAACAAAGAAGGAGAATTACAAACAATTTCCCTCATGAATATTCATGCGGAATTCTCAACAAAGTTTTGGCAAACCATATACGACAATGCATAAAAGATATCATCCACCATGACCAAGTAGGCTTCATCCCAGAAACGCAGGGCTGGTTTAACATATGAAAAATTGTAAATGTTATCCATCATATAAACAACCTAAAGGAACAAAACCACATGATCATATCCTTAGATGCAGAAAAAGCGTTTGACAAAATCCAACACTCCTTTATGATTAAAGTCCTGGAGAGATCAGGAATACAGGGAGAATACTTAAATATAATTAAGGTGATTTACAAGAAGCCGACAGCCAGTATCAAACTTAATGGAGAAAAACTCAAAGCAATCCCACTAAAGGCAGGAACTAGACAAGGATGTCCTCTCTCCCCTTATCTATTCAATATAGTTCTTGAAGTTTCAGCTAAAGCAATAAGGGAACGAAAAGAGATTAAGGGTATACAAATTGGAAAAGAAGAAGTGAAGCTATCTCTATTTGCAGATGATATGATTGTATACATAAGTGACCCACAAAATTCTTCCAAAGAACTGCTACGGCTGATAAACACCTTCAGCAATGTAGCACGATACAAGATAAACTCAAAGAAATCAGTAGCCCTTCTATACACTAAAGATAGAAGAGCTGAAAAAGAAATAAGGGAAACATTACCCTTCATGTTAGCTGCAAATAGTATTAAATACCTTGGAGTAATTATAATCAAAGAAGTAACAGACCTATTTGACAAAATTTTAAATCATTGAAGAAAGAAATTGAAGAGGATGTCAGAAAATGGAAAGCTCTCCCATGTTCCTGGATTGGTAGAATCAACATAGTAAAAATGGCAATTCTACCAAAGGCAATCTACAGATTCAATGCACTGCCTATCAAAATCCCAACACAATATTTTTTGGACCTTGAAAGAACATTACTCAATTTCATTTGGAACAATAGGAAAGCAAGGATTGCCAAAACAGTTTTACTCAACAAAAGAACCTCAGGAGATATCACCATCCCTGACTTCAAGCTATACTATAGAGCTACAGAAATAAAAACAGCCTGGTTCTGGCATAAAAACAGACTTGTGGACCAATGGAATAGAATTGAGGATCCAAACATTAACCCAAAAACCTATGAACACCTGATCTTTGACAAAGATGCCCAAAACATTCAATGGAAAAAAGATAGTATATTTAACAAATGGTGTTGGCATAGCTGGATGGAAGTGTGTGGAAAATGCAAATAGATCCGAGCCTGTCACCCTGCACAAAACTCAAATCCAAGTGGATCAAAGACCTCAACTTAAACTCAACCACTTTGAACTTGATAGAAAAGAAAGTGGGAAATACACTTCTACAAATTGGCACAGGCCACCACTTCCTAAATATAACACCAGTGGCACAGGCACTAAGACCAACAATCAATAAGTGGGATC
>PVIH01008089.1:0-10117 GCA_004025045.1 Sigmodon hispidus
TATGCTCCCTGCCCAGGGAGGGGATGGGGAGTTGCAGAGGAAAAAAAAAAAGTGACCAGATGTGTTGGGAGGGGGAAGAGACCTTGAATAAGGATATACAGGGATGGAAAAAAAAAAATTCAGAGGGAAAGATGAACACAAAGAAAATATAGGTGTAGCAATCTTATTTGTATGTCTACCCTTGATAAGCCATGCTTATTATTCTTATCCTCTATATAGTTATTGTTAACTCTTCCACATTTTAAATTCTTTTTACTGTGTGTTTTTTTTTTTAATAAATACAAAATAAAGGAAAAAAAAAAAAAACAAAACTTTTCTTTGGGTCCCCATGGTACTTCTAATGCCCCCATTCATCAGAAAGTAGCCTAGAGCACTACACCCACATTCCCATCAAAAATGGATGAATGATACTTGTCTTTGTTTACAATGTTGGTTACAAGTTATAAATAATAGCAAAAAATTATACAAACAAAATTACATTAATGGTTCTTGTTTTAAAAAGATAAAAGAAGATATGCTATGGGATTATGCTTTGGTACATGCTTAATATTTGTTCCTTTTACTGGTTAATAAAAAGCCAGCTGCCAGAAGGCAGACAGGAAGTGTAGGCAGGGCTAAAAGACTCCTGGAACAGGAAGAGCAGAGGAAGACACTGATATAGATGTGATAGAGATGCCTAATAAGATGTCAATAGATACATTGGAAAGAAGTTGAAATACTGCTTTGAGAAAAGATATTATGCCTAATGGTTAAACCAATTAATGGAAATAAATTTAGGTAAGATAAAAAAGCTAGGGAGCAATATGTCTGAGCAATAGACCAATGAGCATAAAATTAATACAAACTTCTGTATGTTACTTTGGAACTGCTGGTCTAGATCTTGGTGCTACTATGGGCCAGAAACTTTTTATCTGTAAGGACTCATAATAGAAAAAGATATGGAGCTTGGTCAGGCCATCTCATGTAATTAAAAATGTGTCCAGTGTTATGACTGGGAGACCAATCCAGTCACACATCTTTCAACTTATAATATTTGCTCCTTAAATGATATTCTGGCTCAATGGTAATGCAGAACATGTGAAAGTGGCTAACCAATGACTGATCTAAGTTGATACTTGTACTGTGAGAGGGACCATATGTTTCATTCTTCCTGTTTAATCAGTAGTCAGACAGTAGATAACCCAGAAACTTAAAATACAAGAAAATCAAATGTTGTAGATTTAGAATCTAACCTCACTTCTTCTCAATTTATCTTGCTTATGAATTAAATTTGACCAACAGCCTGTTCTTAAAGCTGCCATGACTCATCTGCCATAAGTGAGTATTCCCATTTTTAAAAATTGTAAGTGAAAAACCATGCTGTGCTGACATAGTCAAGGCATACTGCAGTAGGTTATCTAGGCTCTGGTGGTTGCTTATATTCTGGTCTTTGTTCACTATGTGTTATGCTGGTAACTCTGAGTCTAGATATGGGTTTTTTATATGTCTAGTTGCTGAATTTTTGGACATATTTGTTGGATATTTTTTGTTTTGTTTTTTGTTTGTTTGTTTGTGTTTTCTCTGATATTCTGACCAGTATGGATCTGGTTGAGACCATTATGATCTCCAAAATGGATACTAGACTTCTGTTTGCCATTAAGGTTTATTGTGATACAGATAGTCTCTTCCTGTGTTGTGAATGTGACCAAGTTAAGGATAGGACTTGGGGATTGGCTATAGAGTGATGATTCATCCAACATGTATTAGAGGTAATTGAGTGGTAGACTACATAGATTTTCAGAGGCCAGGATTTCCTATGGTAGAGTAGGGATTCTCTGAATCCAGATATTCTTATTCAAATTATTATTTTATTTTTCTTGAGAGTGTGCATAAATTTGTGTGTATTGTGGTGTGTGAAAATGGGAGTATACTCTTGTTATGATGAGTGAGGCATACAAAGAATTCCAATTGAACCTCTGATATCTGTGAGTCATCACCTACCACTTTGAAAAGATTTTTTTTATCCACTGCTACTTTACTCAGGTAAAGTGGCAAACAAATTTATAAGGATGCTCCTGTCTCTGTCTCCTATAGCATAGTAGAAGTGTTAGAATTAAAAATCCCTATTCTTTTTACTTTGCTGGATTTTGTGGATAGGTATTGTTTAAGTCTGGTTTTGTCATGGAATATCTGTTTTTCTCCATTTATAATTATTGAAAGATTTGATAGATTTAGTAGTTTGGACTAGCATCTGTGGTCTCTTAGTGTCTGAAAAACAGTTATCCAGGACCAGTTGGCTTTCAGTTTCAGTTGAGAAGCCAGTTATAATTCTGATGAGTCTGCCTTTATAAAGCAACTGAAAATTTTCTTTACAGTTATTAATATTCTCATTATCTATTCAGTATAATATTTCAAATTTTAGCCAGAGAAATAAGATAACTGAAAAAGGCCATGCAAATGCAAACTGAAAAGAAAAAAATCAAAATACAACTATTTGGAGATGATAGAAGATACAGTAATCCACTGTCAGACATAGCAAAAATTTGGTTAAATTTGAGGTTACCATTGGGTGCTTCCTTTCAGAGCTCATGCTAGTGCTGGAAGAATAAACAGGAAGATGATAAATATTAGCAAAAATGGAGAACATCTAGAGAGCATATCTGGCAGTAAACTTGATGATTCAATTGAGATTTCTTAAGAAGAAAAAGTAGTTTGAGACTGAAAAACCTTGATTTATTTTTTCTACATTAAGAAAACTAGAAACTTTAACTTGGAATAAATTTAGTCTTTGTTTAATAATATTCCAGAGAATTTAAAATTCCAACCATTAAATAAAAGGATAATTAATGTCAGTGAGGTACTTGAATTAAAAAATTAAATGAAGCAGTAGTTACATATAGCATGTACTCAATATTTGTAAAGCAAATTTTAAACTTATGGTCAACTTGTAATAGAATCTTTCCTAAAGACTTGACAAATATGATTGCAGCAGTTTTAGAGGCTGATCCTCAGTTACAGTTACAGGAAGGCCTGTCAAAAGGGAAAAGTAAAACTATTGAAAAACTCAACACAGCTAAAGGTTTCAAAATACCTTAAGACCAACTTCTTGGCAAGGGAGATTATGCTAATATAAAAATAAGCCTTTACATAATGATCACACCTCTGCTTTATATCAAAAGGCAGCTTTAAATACTTGGGATAGAATTATAGAAGTAGAAAAGAAAATTTAGTCATTTACAAAAGTGATCCAAGGTCCAAAAGAAAAATTATTATTTTTTTTTTAAATTGACTTCTACAGTAGAGTGGTGCTAAATTCAGAAGCTAGGCAAATAAATAATAATTAAATCTAATAGCTTTTAAAAATTCTAACTAACAATGCTAAAAGATAATTGGGTCAATAAAACAAGATTAGCACCTTTGAAGAATTAGATCTTGAATATAAAATCTTATAACTATAATAATAATTGCAAAGGATAAGTTATTTTTAGAGGTTTAAAGAGACATCAAATTTTTAAATGTTAAAACTGTGAAAAGTTATTTCACCATGAATGATACTGTAAACAAATTATTTCTAAAAACAATATTTTTCTAAAAATAACTGTAAGAGAAGGTCCTTCCATTCTGAAATAATTAGAAGGTATGGCAAAAGCAGCATCAAACAAACTAATGTTGGTCAACAAGTGACAGAAAAAGTAATCTTTTATCTTTGACACTGAAAAATGTCCTAAGGGATCTCTTACAAGACCCCATGTCAAATTCAGTTCAGTCCTATCCTATCATCATTGAGAAAACCTTTACCAGAACAATTAAAGAACCTAAAGCCTATAGTAAATATATATATATATATATATATATATATATTACTCTGGGTGATAGAAAAGTTATAAAATAGAGAACCAAAAATCAGAAGAAAACATGATTAAAAATTGATAAGGATTAGAATGGGAACAAACCTTGGTGAAGTTAAGGTTGGGGAAGTGTTTCACTAAGATTCTGAAAGTGAAGACAAGCCATGTATACCATCAGAATTAATAAAAGGTGTGATTCAAACAGGAGAAATTTCTTGATAAGGAGAAATGATGGCTTATTTATCCATGTGACAATGATTTAAGTTTTAAGAAAAACACAACAAGTAAGGATTGCTACAATAATTTGTTATTACAGAAAACTAGAAATAACCATCTTCAAGAAAGCAAAAGACATTGGCCATCTTGAAGAATGGATTAGCAAACTGATGCAGTGAACCATGACAATAACTATGACACTTGAAGTGTTAAAAAAGAAGACAGGAACATATAATGATAATTTTTGTTGTATAATAATAAATAATCCATTAAACCGAAAAACATGATCTAAAGATTGGCTTTAGACTATAAAGTACTCAGGAAAATTTTGACGTGTCTAGCTGAGATAAGCCAGCCTTACACATTACTCTAGGTATACTTTAGATAAAATTTGCATTTTTTCATTATGCAAGGATTCAACATCAAATGATAAAGTTACCTATCCTATGATATGACAATTAATATTCTTTTTCTTTTCATCATTTCTTAAAGATATCTTTGGCCCTAGACAGCAGAAAGCAAATTTAAGTATACAACACCTATATTCCCAAACAGTAGTGTGTGTGTGTGTATGTGTGGGGTGATTTTGCCTTTATTGGGTAGTGAATAATTGTCATTACTTAGGATAATTGGTTACAAATTTTCATTAGTAATGGTTAAAAAATGAACAAAAGAGATAAAATTTGGGGTTATGTTTGAAAAACCAAAAAAAGGAATACAAATAATATTAAAATATAAGAGTAGATTACTAAATTTATTTTTAAAATTCACCTAGTTTTAAATATTTTACATTGGATTGAATTTTTGTATATTTCATACAAATTATGCATATTGATACAAAGTTGAGATTAAATTTGTTACTGTACAAATATTTCTTCTTGTATACAAGGTATTGTATCTATATAGTTCAACAAACAATGTAATAAAACTGATAATCCTTGAAATTTATTATTACCAAATAGGATATAAAAAATGCACATTAATAGTCATTACAATCATACAGTTATATTAGATATATTTTCAAGTCAAACAGATATAATTTCTGAGATACACAAAATATGGAATTTAAGATATTTTAATAGCAGGTTTTTTTTATTTTTATGACAAGTCATGTCTGTTCTTGGCAACAGATCTGTTTCATAGATGATAATGAACTGGACATCAAAGAAACTCCATAGGGAGCTGACAATTTGTGGTAAAAGAGAGCTATAGGCAAAATAAAGTGTTCCTTCCTTAAATGCTGACAGTATGGGGTCCAAAAAGAATAAGAGAACACAAAGGAAAAGCTGCCAAACCTTGCAAAGACAGGAAAGAAGGTCTTTAACAATTTGCTGATTTACAAGGATGTCTATAATATATGCTAGGCATGTAGGCCAAAGACAAATGCCCCCGTGCTGCAGAGGAATCTTGGATGACTGTCCAAGCATCCAGCTGTTTCTGTCATTATTCACATTTTTTAGAAATTGCTTACTTGCACTTCCTGTTTATTTAATATTTATTTTCTTGTCAATTTTTTGAGGGAATTGGAGATGTGATAGCTAAAGTTTTAGAAACAAAGCTCACTAAGAAGTAAATGAGTATAAGTTTAAAGTACATCAAAATATAGTTTTCAGTTGCTAATACAAGTTATATAGAAAGTGTAGTAGGGAAAATCTTTGGACGTACCAGAATAGGACAAATAATAAAATATTTTTTTTAATTTGTCAATTGTTAATGGACTGGACATTATTGATATAAATATTGCTTATATACATTGTATATAGTTATTGTAATAATTGTGTATATTATATAATTTTTATGTTATAATTTTTTATTTATGCCACAAATTATAATTGTGGTAATATATTAAATATTTAATAAAATTAGTGTGGCATATCAAAGGCAAGCCATAAAGTTTGAAGGACCCTGGGTTCTAGGGCTTGACCCAGGTATTCAGTTCAGGTATTCAACAGAGCACCCCCCCATGAGAACAAGGAACTAAAAGTCTAAAAGTCTGTCCCAGGAAACAGAGTGACCCAGCCCAGATAGCTGTAATCAACTCAGATAGGACATAATGGTCTGGTCGAACCTGTGATTAAAATACCTGATGTCTAACATAACTCGGAATTCATTTACCCACCCAGACATCTGGCCCAACCAGATGACTTCACCCTGGAAGACCCCCGCTCCCCTGCCCTGGTAGAACTGCCCTAGAAAAGGCCTGCGAGCCTTAGACTCGAGGTCGCTAGCTTCCCCTTTTGCTGGTGACCCACGGGCCCGTGTTCATTAAAGCTTCTTTTTGCTACCCAATATCAGAGTGAAGCTCTCTGTTTTGGGGCGCCGACTCTAACAAGTTCAGGGAGTGGTCACCCATGGCTTTAATCATATCCCTCAGGAGGTAGAGATCCATTTAAGTCTCTGTGAGTTCATGACCTAACAGAAACAGTCAGAGGTGTGGTGGCACTGCACTTAGTCTTACCTCTAGAAAAGTTTAATTAGGAAGAAGGGAGAAGTTCAGCTTCACTTGCCACTTTCCCATTTGATGAAAACAGAGAGATTAGGTGTTGGAGGACTTAGAGAGATAGGCCTGAAGAATTGGTTTGCTGAGAAATGGTTATAATTTGTTTCTCTCTCTCTCTCTCTCTGAGATATTTCAGCTTGCTCTAATTTTTTTATATTACACCATAAAATCTACAAATGGTGTAGGCACAACTGGATTGTAATAGGTAGAAGAATTCAAACAAAAATACAACCTATATCTAACAGAGGACTGCTCTAAAATATGTAAAGAACACTAAAATATAGAGCTCTAAAACCTAAATAACCCAATTAAAAATGAGGTTCAGAGCTAAAAAGGAAGGTCTCAATAGAAGAATTAGAAATGGCTAAAAAAACACTTAAAAAATTGCTCAGCATCTTTAGCCATCAGAGAAATGCAAATCAAAACAACTTTGAGATACCAACTTAAACCTTTAAGAATGGCTAAGATCAATATCACATTCATGCCTATGCTGGAGAAGATATACAAAGCAAGGGAATCACTCCTCCATTGTTGGTGGTAGTGTAAACTTGTACAGCCACTCTGAAATGCAGTATGGAGGTTCCTCAGGTAACTTGGAATCAGTTTTCCCAAGGATTCAGAAATACTACTGTTCGATATATATTCAAAAGTTGAATATTCATACCCCATAGACATTAGCTCAACTATGTTTGTAGTAGCATTATTTGTAATAACAATGACCTGGAAACAACCTATATGCCAGTCAACTGAAGAACAGATTAACAAACTGTGGTACATCTACACAATGGAGTACGACCCAGCAGTAAAAGAGAATGACATCCTAAAATTTGCAGGCAAATGGATAGATTTGGCCACAAGCCCATAAAGATATTCATGGGATGTACTCACACCTATGTAAACTTTAGACAAAAAGTGAATAATACACAAGCTACAAAACACAACTCCTGAAGAGTTTGACATCTGAAGGAAATAAAGAGAGACATCCAGAGATTCTAGATGGAAGAGAAAACAGAGAAGATCTTCTTAGCAAATTGGGACCATAATGGGTTGCAACCAAGAAGAGGTGGGAACAAATCTTGAGAAGGACTGTTTGAGTGTGAGAGAAAAAAAAAGGAGATAAAAGTGATGGATACCTTGATAGAGGAAGGCAATGTGGGATTGTAAAGAAACTGGGTACTAGAGAAAGCTCCAAGAACTGACAGGATGTCCCTGGCTATGTTTATAGACAATAGCGAAAGGGTGCCTGAACAAGACTTCCCCAATAAAAAAATTCATAACTACCCTTAATGTAATCACAGAAACTTTATCCAACAAGGAAAAGAGGTGGAGGCAGAGATCCATGGCTGAGCACTGGGCCAATCTCCTGGTCCAGCTGAGAGCTGGGAGGAGACTTTATATGACCAAAGGGATGCGGATTATGAGGAGAATTCCCAAAGAGATGTCTGGCTGGAGCTCTGGGGAGCTCTCTAAATCAAAAAGAGCCACTGGGGAGCCATCGGGAAAAGGAGCTAGGCCATCTATAAGTAGGCAACTGTTGATAGACATAGGCAGTATGTGGAATCTCGAGGAGTGGGATTAGACTGTGTTCTTGTACATGGAATGGCATCTTGAAGCCCATTCTGTGCAGAGGAGCACATAACCTTGTCTTGATACTGGGATGAGGAAATTGGACTTGCCTGAAGTAAATTTGCTGTGCTGAGCTGACCTACATTGGAACTTCTTGCCCTTTTTAGGGGAGAGGATCAGGAGATGGAAAGGGTAGAGATTGAAGGCTAAGTGGGAGGAACTAGGAGGAGGGAAGGAGGATTCATGGAAAAAAAACTTGTTTAATAAAAAAATTTTTAAAAATTATGCAATAAAGACCTTTTTCTTGATTGCTGTAAAGAATGATCAGTGATTGTAATAGAAAGGTAAAGTCATTTGGAAAGATGGTCAATGGAAAATAAATAATCAAATTTAAGTACTAAGGAGAAATGATTAAAAATTTTATAGCAGAGAATTAGGAACTTGGGACATCCAGTTAAACAATCTGAAAATTTAAGGAATGTAAAATGTAATAAATATAATTAAAGAAAAACATTAGATTAGTGGCATGCACTCTCAAATCATAGTGAATAGGTAAATAAGACTTTGTGTAATTTTCATTACCTGAACTGTGCATTATTACATTAAACCCTTAGTTGAAAGCAAATGGTTTGTTTAAGATGAGTGTAATTAGATAATTTTTGCAATGAGCTTTTATGTAGTTTACATAACTTTTTCAAATCTAAAAAGGAAAAGTTATATGTATATGATGCTGAAACAAAAAATAGGAACATTTGGTATAGTCACAAGTAAGGGAAGCATTACTTAGATCTTAATATCATGTTCACCATTTACAAAAGTTGATAAGGTACATAGTTTATAAAATATATTGTGTTAAATAATTTATAAAATTGAAAATTTGTATTGCATATATGAAAGAGATGTGTAATATCTGTAAACTAAAAGTATGTCTACTATTTAGAATATATATGCTAATATTTTTACATTATGTCTACTATTTAGGATAATTACTAATATGATGCATGAAATAATTGAATATAATGTGGAAACAACATGAGCTGAACTACATGAATATATGTACATATAAACTACCCACATGAAGTAAGTATCTACTGCATGTTAGAGAAAATACCTCATTTCTTTCTATCAACATCATCATTACCTTTACTTAAGATATCATGTTAGCAACATGCAGTATTCAATATGAAAAGAGACATTCTGTCTTTCTAAATAAAAATAACTATGGATATATAATAAGTAATTAAGTAATTTTCAAAAATAGACAAAGTATAATTTTTATATTTTATTTCTGTTTTCCTGGCAAGTTACTAGATACGGAAATATAGTTTTTATTTTTTATGAAGACATAAGTATCATATCACTGTATTTTTTTAAAAAACTTTTCACTGACTTTGTGCCTCACAAAACATTAAATAAAGCATATTATTTTAAATTTATCTATCAACATTACCTTTTACACTTATATTGTCCCCATCATAATGATGAAAGATGTTACTCTAAGTACAAAAACATTTCTATATGACATGAAATATAGAAAACATGGGATATCTTTAGATAGCTTAATGATTTCCTTATTAAAAACCTTTAAACTTTTTTCAAATGTCAAATTTTTGGTGAGGCATATTCCAAAAGATAAATGAGGCTAAATGTTACCCCATCTTTTGTCTTAAATTTTTCTCAATATTATTGGAGTAAAACAAGAAAACTAAGATTTATTTATTTATTTATTTACATTTTTTAGATGAAGAAAAATAAGTGTAATGCTACTCAGACATTAACAAGAAATCCTTCCTTGCATGACAAACAGCATAGATGGTGCTCATTGTATAACATCAAATAGGATAAGTACAAAATGACAAGTAATATACATTCTCATTTGTCAGGGACCAAGATCCTGGCTTGAGCCTCTAGGCCTCTAGCTAAAGCCTCACGTGGGAACTGACTGAGAAACCAACCACTGAGCCAGCACAATGTTCTCCCAAGTAGAATAGACATTCTCCCAAGTAAC
>PVIH01008089.1:10217-54717 GCA_004025045.1 Sigmodon hispidus
AAGTAAAAGAGATGTTCTGGTTTGCTTCACAGTAACAGAGAAGTAACTCTAAAGAATAGAATAACAGGAACATTCTGTGGCTAGGTTATGTAGCAGTCCTCCCTTAAAGGTAGCTCTAAAGAATAGAATAGCAAGAATATTCTATGGTTAGGTTACCTAGCAACTCTCCCCTGAAGCAAGACCAGTCACCCTTTTACCCGCCAATATCCTGCTCCCCTGGCCAGCTTCCTGCAGGTGTTTGAAGATTGCCCCCTCCCCATATTCTACTATATAAGCATGTTTAGAATCGTAATCAAACTGCAGCTCAATCAGAATCCCGTTTGACCTGCTGCTTTCCTTTGTGTCTCCCTTCCCTTCATTCTCTCTTATAGGTGGTCTCCCGTGTTGAAGTCCCACGAGTAGGGACACTCATTCATATGTGGAATCAGAAATAAAAAGCTAACAGCAAAGAATATCATGGTCAAGATAGGGATTAGGAGATTCATGACTTCTTTTTTTTTTTCTTTTTTATCCATGTATTCCCTAGTTCAGGATCTCTTCCCACTCATGCACTTCCCAGTCACTCACTATTCTCTCCATCATTTTATATCCTCCCCAGCAAGGACAGGAGGTCTCAAGGTCCCAAAGTGGCTTAGTTCAACATTCACTCAAGGCAACTCTGCTTTCCTCGCCCCCACATCAAGACTGAGTCAGTTGTTTCTCTGGAGGGAATGGGCTCCAAGGTGCCAGTCCAAGGTGTTTCAGATCTCAAGCTGTTCAGTGGTTGCGGTGTGCAGCTTGAAAATGCTAAGGTTTTTTTGTTTAAAGTCCACCCATGAGTGAGTATATCCCCTGTTCATGTTTCTGGTTTTGTGATACTTCTCTGAGGAGGATATTCTCCAAATCTATTGATTTGCTGCAAATTTTAGGATATCATTTTTTCTCACTGCTGAGAGGTACTCCATTGTGTAAATATACCATAATTTGTTGATCCATTCCTCAGTTGAGGGGCAGCTAGGTTGTTTCCAGGATTCTTGCTATTATATAATACTGCTATGAAAATAGTTGTGCTAATGTCTTTCGAGTTTGAATGTGCATCTTTAGGGTATATGTCCAGTAGTGGTATTGCTGGGTCTTTGGGGAGATTGATTCCCAGTTTTCTGAGAAATCTCCATACTGCATTCCAGAGTGGCTGAACAAGCTTACACTCTCACCAACAATTGAGGAGTGTTCTCCTTGCTCTACATCCTCTCCAGCATAGGCTGTCATTTGTGTTTTTATTTTTGTCAATCTGGCAAGTGTAAAGTGGTATCTCAAAGTTGTTTTGATTTGCAATCTTCTGATGGCTAACAATGTTGAACCCTTTTTATGTACCTTTCAGCCATTTGTAATTCTTCTGCTGAGAATTCTCTTTTTAGTTCTGAACCCCATTTTTGATTGGGTTATTCAAGGTTTTGTTCTTTAGTTACCTGAGTTCTCTATATATTTTAGAGATCAGTCCTCTGTCACTTGTAGGGTTGGTTAAAATATTTTCCCATTATATAGGCTGTCTTATTGACAGTGTTCTTGGCTTTACAGAAGACTCTCAGTTACAGGAGGTCCCACTTATTGATTGTTCTTCTTAGTGTCTGTGCTACTGATGTTATATTTAGAAAGTAGACATTGTGCCAATGCATTGGAGGATATTTCACACTTTCTATTCTATCAAGTTCAGTGCGGCTTATTTTATGTTGAGTTCTTAGATCACTTAGATTAGAGTTTTGTGTGTGATAATAGGCTTGAATCTATTTAAATTTTTCTACACATTCCTTCCAGTTATGCTAACACCATTTGTTGTAGATTCTATCTTTTTTTTCCATTGAAAATTTTTGAGCTTTTGTCAAGATTGAGGTATTCATAGGTGTGTGGATGAATGTTGAGGTCTTCAGTTTAATTCCATTGATGCACAAGTATATTTTTATGCCCGTAACAGGCTGTTTTATTATTGTAGCTCTAAAGTATAAATTGAAGTCAGGGATGGTGATGCCTCCTGAGGTACTTTTGTTGAGCAAAATTGGTTTGGCAATCCTGGCTTTCATGTTATTTCAGATGAAATTGACTATTGTTCTTTAAAGGTCTGTCAAAGATTGTGTTGGAATTTTTTTGGGAATTCCATTTAATCTGTAGATTGCTTTTGATTCAATTGCCATTTTTACTATGCAATTACCATTTTGATCCTGCTTATCCAGGAACATGGAAGATCTTTCCATTTTCTGATATCCTGTTCAATTTTTTTCTTCAGTCATTTAAAGTTTTTGTCAAACAGATCTTTTACTTCTTTGGTTATAGTTACCATGAAATATTTAATGCTATTTGCAGCTATTATAAAGGGTGATGTTTCCTTTATTTCTTTTTCATCCTGTTTATCTTTAGTGTACAGGAGAGCTACTGATTTTTTAAATTAATCTTGTATTCTGCTACATTGCAGAAGGTGTTTATCAGCTACAGTTTTTTTTTTTTGTAGAATTTTGTGGATCACTTATGTATACAATCATATCATCTGCAAATAAGGATAGGTTCAATTCTTCACTGCAAATTTGAATCCCTGTAGTCACCTTTTGTTCTCTTGTTTGGCCAAAATTTTAAGAACTATTTTGAATATATTAGGAGAGAGGGAATAACCTTGTCTAGTTCTTGAGTTTAGTGGGATTGCTTTTTGTTTCTCTTCATTTTGTTTGATGTTGGCTGTCTGTTTTTTGTATATTGCATTTATTATATTTAGTTATTTTTCTACATTCTGGTTCTTTCTTGGACTTTTATCATAAAGAAATGTTGGACTTTGTCAAACATTTTTCAGTATCTAAGAATATGATTATAGGTTTTTTCCCTTCAGTTGGTTTATATGATGCATGACATTCACAGTAAATGAAAAAGTAATAAGCCATATAAAATGGAAAGTACAAAGAGTATCTCAATATTCTATGATATTATCTTGCTTTTAAGATTTTTGACTATAAATAAAATGGTTAAAGCTGATTAAATACATTTGATTACAAATGCTGATGGATCAACCCAACATACATATTTCATAAATGAATTGACTTTAAAACTAAAATGAAAAGACATGCTACTTTAGAGAAGTAGTTTTCTTTTTATTTCTACAGTAAATGAGAAGCTGAGATTTAGTCCCTGTTAAAGAAAATAAAGTGTGATAGAGAAAGACCCTTGAAAATCTTCAATGGAAATAGATGACCTAGATAATGCAGAATTGAAAAGCACCTCTATTATTACAGTTTCCTCTGAGTTCTGTATTTAAATCAAGTAAACAGGATGAGATGACCCAGTCTTACACACTACTATATGAAATACTTGTCCATAGTCCTAAATTTTTCTTTGGATTCCATGTGATTTCCAGTGAGTTCATTCAGCAAGAAGTAGCATAGAGAATTATATCCACATTTCTAAAAAATGAATTATGGATGTTTGTGTTTGTTTATAGTGTTGGGTATAATTTGTTATACATAATAGGCAAAAGGAATATTAGATTTGGGGTTCTTCTTGTTTTAAAAAGAAAAAAAATGTGGAAATGTAGTGGGATTATGGTACCTTGTAAATATTTGATCCTTCTACTAGTTTAATAAAATTGCTCATTGGCTGAAGGCAGATAGTGAGGGAAGAGCTAGCAGACTGGAAAAACTCTAAGTACAGAAAAAAACAGACACAGATGTTAGAGGCAGACACCGTAGAGATGCAACAGAGATAAAATTATGGGATGGTAGCAGATGCAGAGCTGGAAATCCTCTCTGAGAAAAGGCATTAAGCAGCAAGGCTGAGTAAGATGCGTTAAGTTCAGATGAAGGAATTAGCAAGCTACATGTCTGGGCCCAAGTCCAATCAGTATAAAATTAATGCAAGCATCTGTGTAAACTCTGTGACTTTGAGTGTTTCTGACAGACTCCTAGACTGCCAGTCAAATCTCTGGTCCAGGCCCAGAAATTCTGGGCCAGAACCCTAATAAATCAGGGAAGTCATGTTAAGATAACACCTTCACTATTGGATGGAGACCAAGCCAGTGATAGCCTGTGAGTTCTTGGAGGCCAAGTGATGGAGAAATCTTTTTTTAATCCTTTGCTATTGACATGATGTTTTTTATGAAACTTTGGGGCCTCTAGCACATTTCCTATTAATAATTTATCAACTTTATCATTACTTTGCACTAAAGGACCTGGCAGACCTGTATGGGATCAATTGTATGTAATATAGAAGAGATGATCACTATGTCTGGTTATTACTCATAACCGAGTAAATAATGAAGTTAATTCTGATTCATCATTAATAAAATCAGAAGTTTCAAGGTGTAAAATAACTCTTTCTGCATACTGACAGTCAGAGACTATGTTGAGAACTTTGGTAAAATCCATTATTACCATCACAATTGCAAATAATTCTGACTTTTGAACAGAATTATAAGGGCTTTGAGCCATTTTATTTATATTTTCTAATTTGTAACCTGCCTTTCCTGATCTATTTGCATCAATATAAAATCTAGGAGCTCCAGAAATTAGTTTATCTCATACAATACAAGGAAGAATCCAATTAGTTTTTAAAAATTCAGTTCTTTTGCTTTGAGGATATTTGTTGCTAATTTCTCCCCCCAAAAATTACTTCAGACTCTTTGTCAAGGCTCATTTTTTACCCATAATTGGTCAATTTCTTCATTAATTACAGGTACATTAATTTCTGCTGGGTCCATTCCTACTAATTACAAAGCCTTAATTTCCCTTTACAGATAAATTTAGAAACCTTTTCCACATGTCTTTATTTTTTTATTCCATTTATGTGATAGAAATATCCACTGCAATGTCACATTTTCCCTTTGCATTAAAAATTCCATAAGAGAATGCTTAGAGGACAAGATAACTAGGATGCAATTAAGGTCTGAATTCACATGACCCACATGTACATCTTGTAATTTATTTTCTACCAAAGCCAATTTTCTCTCAGCTTCTGGTGACAATTCTCTTAGACTATTAAAGTCATTATCTAGTTCATCATTTTTTATTCCAATACTGGGTCATGAATTGACAATGTCTCCTAGTAATCTTTAAAAATCACTTAAGGTCTTTAATCTATCTCTCCTGATTTGTACCTTTTGAGATCTAATTTTATGAAGGCCTATTTTGTATCCTAAATAATTAATGAAATCACCTCTTTGTACTTTTTAGGAGCTATTTGTAACCCCAAGCAGTCAATTTTTTTTCACTTCCACAAACATTTTTTTCTAGGGTATCAGTGTTTCAATCTGCCAATAGGATGTCATCCATATAATGATATATTATAGAATTTTGGAAGTTAAGTATTTCTTCTATTGGGTTTTGTACAAAATACTGCCATAGCATAGAGCTATCCAGCATTCCTTGAGAAAGGACCATCTACTTATACCTCTTGTATTTGTGATATTTAACTTTTGTGGGCATTCGCAGTTGTTATAAGACCAAGGAACAAAGGGAAAGAGGATGTAAAAAAGTTCCTTATGAAGATGAATACCAAAGACAGATGAATCTTTAGACCAGAAGTTTTCAACATATGGGTGTTAGTTTTTTAATATATTGTTTCTATTGCATGTGTGCATAATATATCTTAAATTCAAAAACTGTTACATAAGAATATTAATGTTGAATAGTTCTCCATGAATTGTTTAGTCTGACTTTGTCTTCACATTGTAGACTTAGATTGTAGACTAAGCTACCATGAACTTGATATTCTCCTGCTTCAACATTCTGAGTATCTAAAACTATGTTTTCAGGAACAGGTGTTGCTTGGGATTTACTTGTCAGAATTCCATTTAAGACCATTTTTTACTTGTCTGTTGCATGATCTCATAACTCTGTTCTTGGTATTTGGCAAATGAATATGTTTTTAATCTCAGTATTAGGAAGTTTAAGAAAGAAATATAAGGCAAAAGAAGACAAGAGTTACTCTCCTTTCCCTCAGAGTAATTCAATCTGAGAATTTGTTGAGACAGGATCAATCCATTTTGTCTAAAAAGCTGGAATGGTGACAATAGGCTGTGGCTTGTTAATCTGTCACTCTAATCTTTGAGCTTTTCCCAAGTATCTGGCTTAAGGTTTTTATTATAAGACTAATTAGGATTTGTTCACCATCTTGAGTCCATCTTTTGGGACAAAAATTCTAAAAACAAAACAATACAACAACAACAACAACAAAAACTTGTCTGTGGTTTTGCAGTCACAGGCAAAGGGTACATGTGGCCAGAGTCACTACCTGGTAGGCTAGATCTTCCTTTTGAAGTTAGCCTGTCACCTAAAGCCATATCTGCCTTTTAGAGAGTTCCTGCCTGCCAAATGTATTTTTTTCTCTCTGATCCCCTGAGTAAATATTTCACAGAGATGTTTCCCTTACCTGGTTGGTTTTGGCTATTTCTTGGTGCCCTCTTCAGGCTGTTGTCAAACTAGGTAACTATCTCACTTCATCTTTATGTAAATCATTATTGTCAGCAGATTTGGAGCATCAGTTGAGAATTCATAAGAACGGTAATTAGTTTAAGCTGAAAAGAAGGATTTTTCCTACATTAAAAATAAAGACAGAAAGCAACAGTATAAAAATAAAAGGGATTTATTCTTGTTTGATAATATGCTAAGTGGTATGAAAATAAAACAAGTAAATGGATAATTAATATAGATAAGACTATTGTAATATATTATAAATATTATTTCTTTGATTATGTTTTATGATTAAAAATTGTTAATATAAAAACCAAGATGAAAGTCTTGGAAACACTTGTTAGTACAAATTATAGAGATATCTAGACCCACACAGAATAATTTAAAGGAGAATAAATCTCAACTTTACCTAATAAGTTTAAAGAGAAACAGTTTAAGGCTTTCAAACAGCCAATTTTAAATTATCTGATAAACTCACAGAAATTGCAAAATGCTAGATATTCCCTAGACTGTGTAAAATCTGAATAGACTCTAGTGCAAATGTTAGATTTGAGGAGATTCAATAGACTCATATGGCATGCACTTACCATTTGTGAATCAGATGTTAAACTCATGGTAAAATTCTAATAAAATTTTCCTTAAAGACTAGACAGATACGGTAATAGCAGTTTTAAAGCTGATCTCCAATTATGAAAGTGGGAGAATTATCTTGTATTTCCTGTATTTCTACCTTTTATTCACAAAGTTCAGCAGTCTTATCTTTTGTTTTCTACTTGTGCATTTTGGACAGTCTTTCAAAAAATCATGTTTTTTAGATAAATCTGCCAGATATGCTAGACCTGTAGGCCAAGGATGTATGCCCTAACTTTGCAGAAGAAATTTTTGTGGCTGCTTCTGTCACTTCTCATAATTTTTTGAAAGTGGCTTACTTGTGCTTCCTACTGACTCAGGTAATATTTACTTCTCAGGCCACTGATAGAGTTAAAGGCTAGATAGTTATAGTTTTTCCAGTTACAAATTCAGAAGAGAGACTCAAAAAGTGGTGTAAAATGTATAAGTTTAAGAGACAATAAAAGAATAGTTTTAGTTGGTAATATAAATTCAATAAAAAGTGAATCATATACATCATTCTGAACTGATAAAATTAGAATAAATAATAAATATTTCCTTTGGATTTGTCAATTGTAAATGACCTGGTATTATTGATATAATTATTGACTATAATTATCATACATAGTTATTATACTTATTATATTTAATTTTTCTCATTTTGTTATAACTTTTTATTTTTGAATAAAAGGGGAATTGTTATGATATATTGTGTAGATCCTAAAAAATAGTTTTCCTGAAGATTAAAGGACAGAGTTACACATAGAGTTAGTCATAGCTGTCAGGAAGTTATGATATCTACCTTCAGTCCTAGTACACAGAGTGCAGAGGCAGATATCAGTCTGAATATCTATGTATTCAAAGCCAAACAGAACCAGGAGTCCAATTATAATTCATATAATATTGAGTAGTTTGGAATGATAGCTGCTACCTAATTTTTCAGTTTAGCATAGCAGAGTCTTATCACAAGTCAATGACTCTTAATGAGTTGTCTGGAATTCCTGTAATACTCAGAAGTGACTTAGGTTATAATCTCAAGTCTGCCTGTTAGATACAAACTAGATAGGAATTTAGGAAAGCCTGCAACTGAAATTGATTCACTGATCAGTAGCACATGAAATACAGGTTTCAATGCAAACATTAAACCATTAGTAGAAAAATAGAAATGATTGTAGTTTCAGACAAAATTTATGTGTAACTTAGAATTTCTAAAAAGATGTAAAGTATTAGCAAGAAAAGATGATAATGAATGTCATGATATCTATGAAATTCTTCCATGACCAGATACACTGGACAAAAAATTTTGAGTGATTTGAAGTTATTCATATGATATTGTTTGCTTGTAAAACACTCCCAACAGGTAAAAAAAAATTAAAAATTAAAAAATATGAAATAGAAGAAATAAAAGAGACACAAACCAAGAAAATGCTGGAAATAGAAAATTTAAAGGAATGAAATAGAATTACAAATGCAAAGACCACCAACAGAATAAAAGAGAAAAATGAGAGAATCTCTTGTATAAAAGATTGAATAGTGGAAATAGATAAGTCAGTCAAGGAAAAGCTAAAACTAAATGAGTCATAAAACAATATGTCCAGAAAATAAAAAAAAAACATAAAAGACCAAAGCTTAGAATAATAAGAATAGAAGTATACAAGCTCAAAAGCACAGAAAATATATCCAACAAAATTGTAGAAAAAAATGTAAAGCCAAAGACAATAAGACAAAAAGGTAGCCAACACAATGGAAAAAGATATTCAGCAACCCTATATCTGACATTAGCACTGATCTCTAAAATATACAGATAACTGAAGAAATTAAATCCTGTTTCTTTCTATAGGTGAATTGCATCAATTGATTTTAAGGGCTTTTAATAACAAGTGATTGTTAATTCTTGATATTCTTTTTGGTAGTCTATGTGTATTTCTCTTCTTTGAGGTTTGCTTCTGTAGGATCATATACTGCTTGTGTCCTTATGGCTATTTCTCAGTTTGTTACGTAAAAGTTTTCCTTCTAGTTCTTTCTGTAAGGGTAGATTTGTAGAAGGTATTGTTTAAATCTGATTTTGTTATGGAATATCTTGTTTATTCTTTTTATGGTGATTGAGTGTTTTGTTGACTAAATTAATCTTGACTGGAATTGGTGGTCTTTTAGTGTCTTTAAGACATTTGCCCATTACATTCTAGCTTTCATAGTCTTTATTGAGATGTCAGATGTTACTTTGATGGATCACTTTTATAAGTTACTTGGCCTTTTACATTTGCTGCTCTTAAGATTATTTATTCTATATGTCTCATATTTTGATTGTTATTTGGTGTGCAATATATTTTTGTGGCCTCCTCTATTTGGTGATCTGTAACCTTTTTTAATTTTTATAAGCATTTCCTTCTTACTGTAAAAAAAAATCTATGTTCATAGGAAGATTATTTGTAATAGCAATGACCTGGAAACAATCTAGATGCCCCTCACCTATAGAATGGATTAACAAATTGTGGTATGTTTACACAATGCTGTACTACTCAGCAGAAAAAAGAAAATAAAATGACACCCTAAAATTTTCAGGCAAATTAATGGGTTTGGAGAATATCCAACTGAAGAAGGTATCATAAGCCCAGAAATATAGGAATGGGATTAAATAAGTTGAATTTTGCCAAAAAAATACCTAAGCTGCAAACAACAGGCTATGAATAACTTGGAAACAAAAGGGTCTTAAGAGAGTCAACCAGGAATCCCCCAGGAAGAAAAAAATTAGAGATGTCCTTAGCAAATTGGCATAATAACTGGTAGTGACCAAGGAGAGGTGGGAACAAATTACAAGAGAAGATGTTTGAGTGAGAAGAGCAACAAAAAGGGATAGAAAAGAGATGGGTATCTTGATAGCAGAAGCCAATGTGGGTTTGAAAAGAGGCCTGATCCTAGGAAAACTTACAAAAATTCATAAGCTGTCCCTGTATGACTCCAGCCAATAATGGAGGGGGTGCCTAAACAGGACTTCCCCTATGATCAAATGAAGGACCACCCTAAGTATCATTATAGATTCTACATCCAGCAATGAATAGAGGTGAAAACAGAGATCTATAACTAAGGACCAGGTCATGCTTTCAGTCTACCTAAAGAGAGGAAAAGGTATGAGAAAAGGAAATAATTATGAAAAGGAATCTCACAGAGATGGCTGACTGGAGCTCTGAAAAGCTCACTGAGTCAAAAATAGTCACTTAGAAACCATCAGAAAAAGAAACTAAACCCTCCAAAGCTAGGTAACTGTCAATTGGCATAAGAAAGTAAATAGGACATCATGGAATATGATCAGGTTATGTTCCTGTGTATAAGCTGGCATCTTGGAGCCCATCTCTTACAGAGGAACACCTAATCAAGTGTTAATAATTAAATGTACTCAGACCAACCACAAATGGATATGGCAGACTGAACTGACCCATCTTCGGACTCCTTATTGTTGGTTTAGTGCATGAGAGCAAACACACACACTACCAGTGCCACATTAAAGCTTATTTATGAGAGTTAGCAGGTGAATACAGGATCAAAGAAGGAGAAGAATGTGGTGGCTCTTTTTAAGAGAACGAGTAGGCACAGATTTACATAGCCATGCCTAGGAGTTTG
Organism: Sigmodon hispidus; assembly: GCA_004025045.1. Lineage (NCBI taxonomy): Eukaryota > Metazoa > Chordata > Mammalia > Rodentia > Cricetidae > Sigmodon > Sigmodon hispidus. The sequence continues at coordinate 20,867 of PVIH01008089.1, forward strand.
CCCTCCATATGTAGCCTATGCAGCATGTTCTGCTGTTGCCATGTTGGGTTTACCACATGGCGTGCCAGAAATCTTCATGTCTCACCCTTATGTTTATTATAAAAGAAAGCTGGGTTTATGTAGAAGGGGTAGGGGGAAAATGGATTAGACCAGAAGAGAGTCAACCCATTTCTCAAGGCTATTTCAAGCTATCGAAAGGGTGAACTTTGTCTTTTTGAAAGATAAGAGCTATATCCTCTGGTGGTTGGTCTGCTTGGTTTTGCAGCTCATTTTCTGCAGTCCAAGTGAGTTTAATGCATGAGATAATAAATTTAGATTGCCTCTAGCTCAGAAAACAACTATGAGTTAGTAAGAGAACCTTAGGAAGTGAATCATATAGTGAGATACTCTGATATTATGGGTTCTGAAAGTCAGATTAAGAGAAGAGACAAAAGAGGGAGATAAAGATTTTTGTTTACTCATTGCCAAGGTTAAAATGGTTTCTGGTTCCTTTCCTCTGATCCTGGGGGTTGAGGAAAATGGTCTGTCTTTACCTGTTATTGGCTCTACAAATGGCTTCTGGTTCATTTTCTGTAGTTCTCAGAGGATGGAGCTTAACTGATTTCTGATGCTAACATGGCTCCTGTGTTTTTCCATTCTCCTAAAGTGGTGGCTGAAGGGTTAGTCTGTGAAGGAGAAAAAGAGTGAGGCAAAACACCTCATAGATTTTGTTTTCAGTATCCATCTAGACTTCAGCTTTGAGAAGCAAGCTGGAACAGGACACTCACAGATGGAAGTTTTAGAAAAAAAAATCTTTGGTGACAAAAAGATTTTGGGTGTCCCACACTTGGAGGTCTACGTGGGAGGCTGGTAAAAGGTAAGTGGGGGGGCAGAGCTGAAAACCTGGACAAATAGTATCAAAAGAAACAGAACATCTACAGCAAGAAGCTAATCTGGATTCAGGCAAAATGTGATGACTAAAAGAAATGAAAACTTGTACATTAGCTAAAAAAAAATCTCTTTCCATTAGGGGTACAAGGCAGGTTGGCATGAGCAAAAGTAAATGATAGGTCATAGGAATATCTGAAAATGCAGTTTCATGGTGGTATCTGATGAGATTAAAATTGTTAGCTTCCCACTCCAACAATGGGGGCTAGAAAGTGACATAAAACCCCAAAGCTCCTGCAGGACTGAGTATATGTCAAAGGTGTCCATATGGAAAAAGACAGACCACCCTGATATAATTATAACTACTTGTGGCTCCCTTTTTGTGATGATGAATTAGGAAAGCCCTGGCAGCATCAACCATTCATGGTCAGGCCTAGGAAATCAGCAAGGGAGTGGTCCATGTGTATTGCTACCCTGCCAGTTGGGACTTGGGAACAGTCATTAGACCAGTGTTTTCCTTCATTACATCCAGGACAAAGGCTGAACAGCCTTTACAAGATTAGTCAAGAGCAAAACCAGTGGTTGAGTTGGTCACACTTAAAGAATACACCTGAGGTCTAGGTCTGTTTTGCCATGAGAGAAGGCAAAAGAACTGGTCAGATAGCTTTGGCATGTTTTCTTATCTTTTCAGTATTATGACTTAAAATCCAGAGCTAAGACTTCTTCCTGTGAGTCTGTAGTCTCCTCTTTAGAGATTTAGAGTTTTGCTCTGATATTGAGTTAGCTCTGGGTAAAAAACAGGTCATGAAAAGTTGCTTCACTCAGTGCTCTCAAGATCTAAGTTAGTATACCATGAAAGCACATATGTGAGGCTTTTATAAAAACTGGAATGGATTTTTGTATTTATATTGTACTATTCCTTGCAATTTTTCAAAATTAACAGGCTTCAGAATACCTCTATACAGACTTACCAGTAAGCAGGTCAAAAAATTGTTTTTGGCTAAGACTCTCCTTGGTGGAATATAATTTTCAAGTGGCTAAGTCTCTTATTGGTGTATTATAATTTTAATGAGGATCCACAGCTGGAACAGCCTCAGCTCCCAGAGGATGTGTTACATTTGTCTGAAGAATCTCATTTGTATGAGTTCTTGCCTGTTCCCAGATTCACTCTTGCTCAAGAGCACCATTTTTTTCTACATGAGACATTTCTGACAGAGAAAACAGACTCTAAACCTTTACTATCACATGTATGCCAGCCACTAACTGCAGAGGTAGAACTGGATTAAATCATTAGGAGCATAAGCAAAAGTGACTGGTGGAGTAAATGAAGGCACTAGGTTTGGAGATTCTTGAAAGAAAGAGGTTGGGAAACTTGTAGGTGGGCATTTGAAACCCAGCAATACCACTTCTGGGTGTATACCCTAAAGATGCACAGTCACACTCCAAAGGCAATAGCTCAACTATGTTCATAGCAGCGTTATTTGTAATAGCAAGAACCTGGAAACAACCTAGATGTCCCTCAACTGAAGAATGGATTAACAAACTGTAGTACATCTGCAGAATGGAGTACTACTCAGCAGTAAGAAAAAATGATATCCTAAAATTTCCAGACAAATGGATGGATTTGGAGAATATCCTTTTGAGGGAGGTATCACAAACCCAGAAAGATAAGCAGGGGATGTACTCACTCATATAGTGGACTCAAACAAACAAACAAACAAACAAGAAAAAAGCAAAGCATGCCCAAGCTGCAAACCACAACCACTGAACAGCTTGGGATCAGAAACATCCTGGACTGACTCCTTGGATCCCACTCCCCCTAGAGGAACACCTGACTCAGTCTTGAGATTGAGGGGAGAAAACTGGATCTGCCAGGAATGGAGACTGAACTAAGAAATATTGGTTAAGTGGGAGCATAGGACTGCCTGCTGCCTGCCCAGTGATGGGATGGGCAGTTGTGGAAAAGAGAGAATGAACTGATATGTTGGGAGAAGGAAGGGACCTTGAATAAGGATATACAAGGATAGAAAGTGTGACTTCTTTGTTCATAATAATAATAAGAAGAAAAGAAATAGTAATAAGATACTCTATACAAAAAAAAATGTCTAGTTTCCAAAGAAGGATCTGGTTGAGTGACAAGAAACAGATGGCAGAAGAACAGAAAGCTGGAAGTGATTTAGAGTTGAGTTATGAAAAGGTAGGAAAACTCTATGAACAGGAAGGTAAAAGAGAAGATTTGAAGCTGAGATATAGAATGACATGGGGAAACTTTTCTATCCACCTGTACACTTGCAAGAGTTAGCTAACGTAAAATATTGAGGTCCACTGAGCCATTATATGGTTATTTTTGAGTTATCTAAGGGGTAATTAGGCCATTTCATTGAGTAATAATGGATAGGCTTGGTGGTGTCTACGTAAGGCAAAAAGTTAGGAAACCTGAGAGCTTAAAGGTATATCCTAGAGGTGAGAATGGAGAGACATTTTCTGCTGGCTCTTTCTCTATTACTGAGGCCCAGAGGGGAGGGATTCTACTGCTAAATCTGAGTTGACACCCAGCCAACAAGTGGTTCCAGGAGAACAATGCTAGCTACCACTAAGGATGATAGGTCAGCACTCAGAGTAGGCATTGGGAAAAAGTCTCAAGCAATACTAGTCATCATGAGAGTGGGCATAAAAACCACACTAGCTATCCCTAGACACTTGTCAGCAGCATTCAGGATTGGCAAGAGATCAAAGCTCAACCAAACACTTGCCACCCCTAAAAGCTTTTAAGTTCTCAGTAGCATCCATAGAAACAAAATGATAAGCCACTACAGGCAGTCCTTAACACCTAAGATGAGTGTCTAATGCACTCCCAATAGGAATTCAGCACCTATATGGTAAACATTAGAGCAGAGCCCTGGGACCAAGTCCAGAAGCACGACTGAAGGATCTGGTCTAGTCTTTAATATCTGGGAAGGCCAGATGAGTGTCAGGCAAAAAAGAAAAGCCATAATCAGTGAAGGTTGTGACTGGGAATGATGATCCACAAGGATAAAGTACTACCTGAAAGCCAGAGTATCAATGGTCTTCTCTGGAGAAAAAAGGATTTAAACTGACTGGAAAGAGCAAACTTACCAATCTAGGCTGCTGGTGTTTGAAAAAGCTGTAGAGGAGGGGCAGATGGAAGGTGGCCTGGTGGGAAGCCCCAGATCAGAATCTCTTGGCCTAAGCCCAGGAGAGAGCCTATCTGAGTTACGGCACCAAAATGTTGGTTTCAAACATTAGATAAGATCAGAGTTTATTCAGGGGAGTTACCAGGCAAGTATACGGGCAGAGAAGCAGAAGAGGAAAGAGGAATAGAGACTGTCTTTTATGTGGTTGCTCCTTTTTAGAGAATGGGTGGGCAAGAATCTAGAAAGCCAAGCTAAGGGGTGTGCCCGCCATATTCAGTGTGTTCTGTGAGTGCCATGTTGCTTATCATGTGGCATGCCAGGAATCCTTACACTGATGCTCCTTGGAGAATGGATGGGGGAGGGAAGTAGGGTGACCCTGAGGGAGCATTGGGAGGAGGAAACAGAGGGAAAACAGTAATATACGTGAAAAAAACTTTTATAAGTAAATAAAAAAATAGAAAAGAAAAAATTAAAAAGAAACAGACTAACACAATGGATACAAAAATAGGATCCATCATTCTGCTGCATACAAAAAACACACTTCAACTTTTATTACTTCAGAGTAAAGAGTCCATTCAAATGGATTCAAAGAAAGCAAGTATATGTAACTATCCTAATATCTACCAAAATAGAATTTAAACTGAACTCAATCAAAAGAGATCAGGAAGGACATTAATTATTAATCTCATGAAAAAGCTATCAAGAAGAAATCTCAATCCTGAACATTAATGTCCCCAAGAAAAGAGCACCAACATATTTAAATAAAACATTACTAAACCTTAATCTTACATTAAACCTCATACAATAGTGGTTAGTATATCATAATACCCCACTTTCCCCAATGTTTAGGTATTGTGGAACAAAACCATACTGAAAAATAAGGGATATAACAGATAATGTGATTCAAATCAATTAAACAGATATATATGGAACATTCCACCTAAATACCAAATAATATACATTCTTTTTATATTTTTATTACAATAAAGCCATATTTTTATCTGTATTTACCCTTGTTCAAGATCCTTTCCTCTCCTGCCCCTTCCAGTTACTTTTTCTTCTCCACATCACTTTATCTCCTCCTCATCAAGGGCAGGCTGTCCCAAGGTCCCAATGTGGCTTAATTCAGCGTCCACACCTGGCAGATCCTCTGGAGGGAGGAGAACCTACTTCTTATCACCCAGTATTATAAATTCTAGTTGTTATGAAATGAACACTCAGAGACAGATGTTGGGGAAACACTAAAATATCAGAAGGAGGAAACAGACCACAGTCAAATCTTACCCAGCCAAATTCTCAAGCTAAAAGCTATCTTCCAGCTTCCTCAGGCTCACTCTTCATTGCTTCTACAGAATAAATCTCTGTCCTCTTATGCCTGGCTTAAATACTTTCTTTGTCCTGTTGTTTCCCTACCAGGTTCAATTCTGAATTTTAATCTAGGTTTAAGATTAAAGGTGTAAGCTATTACTTTTTGGTAGTTGGGCCTTGACCTCACAGAAACACATAAAGATTTTTGTCTTTTGAGTTATGAGATTAAAATTGTAAGTCACCAGAAGTGGTCTTTCCTTTGCTGGGATTAAAGGCATCAGTTATCACTCGATTATCTCTTTGCTGATAATACAAACTGGTTTTATGAAATATATCATATATCACCACATATCCATTTAAGGTTATAACTACCAAAGGAAAACCATATACAATATGTAAATAATTATATACAATGTATACAAACAATAATTACATGAGTGATGTTCATTCCAGTAACAACTGAAAAATTCAAAGAAAATATTATATTATTTATCCTATTTTGATGACTCCAAAAGATGATACCTAATTCACTTTATATCTAATTGTATTACTAACTAAAAAAGATATTTTGAAGTCTCTCAATCTTATACCCTTTAACTTCTAAGTGAGTTTATTTTCTAAAACTGTCACTATAAAACTATGTCAGTAACTATCTCATCTTCAATTCCCTGAGCAACCCAAGAAGGCAATACTAAGAAACATTTTGGCAAGCAACTTCCAAAAATTGTAAGAAATAAAAAAGCTAGCTGCCTGAATAGTCACCCAAGTTTCTTGTGTATTGTTGAAACATCCATCTTTAGCCTAGAGACCAGGCATATCTGACAAACTTCTCTGTGTAGCCAAATATTTTCAAAGACCTTTGTACCTGATCTCGGCAATGTTTGGTGATTCTTTTTGTGTGGGTGTCTTATGTTTGTCTATATTGAATATAACACTGTCAGAAGTCAAAGCAAGAGTACTTTCTTGCCTAGTGGCTAACTTATGTCACAAAGAAGATCAACTTTATTTCCATTATGGACATTATGTCCATAATCTTTCTCTGGAGTAGATTGGTGCTTCCAGGAGCAAATGTCCCTTTATCACAAAAATAATAAGAATCTTTGTTATTAAATAGTCTAAATGTTATATTCTATGGATCTCCGAGGTGTTTGAAGAAGACCTGTTCATCTAAAACGAACCTGTGTAATCTTGAAAACATATTTAATATGACTATAAGGTTGATTGTATTGTTTAACTACTAACTTACATTTATTTTTATATCCTAATTAGTTGGTAATAATCTTTAATAGACTACCAATTTGTATTACATTGTTAGATAAAATGTATATATATAATATCTTAAACAAGCATAGAAATATATGTGCAGTACCAAAATTAATTTAAGCTTTATATCAATATACACAATATGTATACAATATGAAAAATTTAATCCATTTAAAGCTGGTAATTACTTCTTAAAATTAGATTCAATAATGTACATTTATATCCTGTCTTTTTTCTTTTTTTATTATAAACAATGTCTCATTTTTTTATCCATGTGTTCGCTTGTTCAAACTCCCTTCCCCCTCCTAGCCCTCCCAGTCATTCTCTTGTCTCCCTATCACATCATTTCCTCCCCAGGAGGGCAGAAGGTCCCAAGGTCCCAAGGTGGCTTAGTTCAGCATCCATTCCAGGCAGATCTGCTTTCTCACACAAACATCAAGACTGAGTCAGGTGTTCCACTGGAGGGAATGGGCTACAAGATGCCAGTCCAAAATGTTTCAGATCCCAAACTGTTCATTGATTGTGGTTTGCAGCTTGGGAATACTCTGCTACTTGTTTAAGATCCACTAATGAGTAAATACAACCTCTGCCTATCTTTCTGGGTTTGTGATACCTCGCTCAAGAGGATATTCTCCAAATCCATCCATGTGTCCTCAAATTATATGATATCATTTTTTCTTACTGCTGAGTAGCACTCCATTCTGTAGATGTACTATAGTTTGTTAATCCATTCTTTAGTTGAGGAACATCTAGGTTGTTTCCAGGTTCTCGCTATTACGAATAATGCTGCTATGAACATAGTTGAACTAATGCCTTTGGAGTGTGAATGTCCATCTTTAGGGTATATGCCCAGTAGTAGTATTGCTGGATCCTTGGGGATATTGATTCCCAGTTTTCAGAAAAACTACCATACTGCATTCCACAGTGGCTACACCAGCTTACACTCCAATCAACAATGGAGGAGTGTTCCCCTTGCTCTGCAGCAACCTCTGCAGCATAGGCTGTCATCTGTGTTTTTATCTTAGCCAATCTGATAGTTATAAGCTGTTATCTAAGAGTTGTTTTGATTTGCATTTCTCTGATGGCTAAAGAAGATGAACACTTTTTCATGTGCCTTTCAGCCATTTGTAGTTTTGCTGAGAATTCTCTTTTTAGTTTGGAGCCCCATTTTTTGATTGGGTTATTCAAGGTTTTGAGTTCTAGTTTCTTGAATTCTCTCTATATTTTAGATATCAGTCCTGTGTCACTTATAGAGTTGTTCCAAAGTTGTTGTGTGAAGCTACAGCCATCCTAATACGAAAGCCGCAAATATAGGCCAAATAGAGAATTACAGGCCAATCTCTGTCATGAACATTGATGTAAAAATATTCAATATAATACTGGCAAACTAAATTTAAGAACAAATCAAAAAATCATCCATCATGATCAAGTAGGCTTCATCCTCGAGATGCAGAGATGTTTCAATATACAAAAATCTGTCAATGTCAGCCATCATTTAAACAACCTGAAAGAAAACAAAAAAACAAAAAACCATGATTATCTCCTTAGATGCTATAAAAGCCTTTGACAACATCAAACACGCATTCATGGTAAAAGTCCTAGACAGATCAGGAATACTGAATAAAATATGTAAACATACTAAAGGCATTATATAGCTGGCTAACAGATAACATCAAACTAAAAGGAGAGAAACTCAAAAAATTTCACTAAAGTCAGGCATAAGACAAGACTGGCCATTCTTCCTATATCTGTTGAATATAGTTCTTGAATTTTAGCTAGAGCAATAAGACAACAAACCAAGGTCAAGAGAGTAAAAATGGAATGAAAGAAGTCGAACTATTATTATTGGCAAATGATATGATATATAAGTGACTCTCAAAATTCTGCCACTTAACTCTTACAGTGAATAAACACCTTCGTCAGACAGCAGGATACAAAAGCAACTAAAAAATATCAATATTTGTCTTTCAAACAAATGATAAAATAGCTGAAAAATCAGGTAAACAACACCCTTTTACAATAGCTGCAAATAACCTCAAATATCATGGGGTAACTATAAGCAAAGAAGTGACAGACCTGGATGACAAGAACATGAAGTCATTGAAGAAAGAAATTGAAGAAGATCTCAGAAAATGGAAAGATAATCCATGATCTTAAATAAGAAAGATCAATACAGTAAATATAGAAATCTTACTAATAGTAATCTTCATATTCAATGCAATTCCCATCAAAATTCCTATATAATTTTTCACAGACTACATAAGAACTATAGTGAACTTAATATGTGAAAATAAAGTCACAAGATTAGCAAAAATTTTTTTCAATAAAACTTTGGAAGGCATCACAAGTCCTGACTTCAGGTTATACTATAGAGCTTCAGCAATAAAAACAGCTTGATATTGTAAAAACAAAAACAAAAACAAACAAGCAAACAAACAATCTTGTCAATTAATGGAATCAAATTTAAGAACCTGACATTAATCCAAACACCTATGAACACCTGAATTTTTACAAAAAGATCAAAATTATGCAATAAGAAAAAAAAATAGCATCTTCAACATATCGTGATTACAAAATTGCATGGTAGTAAGTAGAAGAATGCAAGTGGATCCAAATCTATTGTGTTGCATAAAACTCAAGTCCATGTCTATCAAAAATCTCAACATAAATATAGCCAAACACTGAATTTAATAGAAAAGAAAGTGAGAAATACTATAAAAGAGACTAACACAAGTGACTCCTTTCTATACATAACACTAGTAGCACAAACAATAAGAACTACAATTAATACATTCAACCTCCGGAAACTGAGAAGCTTCTGTAAGGCAAGAGACATGGTCAATAAGACCAAACAGGCTGCAGAATGGTAAAAGACCTTAACCTATTATACAACTGTCTGACTAAGAAATGATTTATAAAATATAGAGAGAACTCAAAAAACTAGAGTCCAAAAACCCAAATAATTTATTAACAATAAGGTTTAAAGATAAATAGAAAATTTTCAACAGAAGAATTTCAAATGGCAGACAGACACTTAAAGATGACTGAACATCCTTAACAATCCAATAAATGGTGTTTTAACAAAATTTTCTAATACTGTTATCTTGACATTCATATCAACCAACATGGTACTCATATTAACTAACTTGGCACTCATGTAAGCCAACTTTTATAGGGCTAAAACAAAAATGATCAAACAAACAATATTTATTGTAAACATTTGATAATCTTATCTACATTAATTAGATTGTTCCATTTTTAAAACATCTAGAAGAATTGCGATTTTCACAAAAAAATGTTAACATCTGGAATATTATCAAACAAAGACCTTTATCCCATTTTAATGTTTCCCATTTTTTAAATTTGAAAAAGATATTTTTCTTAAACAAAATCCCTCTTTTTAAAAAATCCCATTGAATTACCAAATCTGCTTAAAATGGCTATTCAGATGAGCTTGCCTAGTGTGGCTGCAGTTTGAGAGGAGAGTTTAAAAAAAAAAGCTATAATCAACCCACCCAGAGAAGGAAGTAGTGTAGGAAAACAAACTCAGGTAATCTTGGAGAAGAAACACATGTGGCTGGGACAGCCTAAAATGCAGAGCTGTTCAACGGTGAACTCTAAAAGGAAAAACTAGCCAACTGGGTCATGCCATATGTAGATTTATTTGGGATAGTAGTTACAAAACCACTGAAAAACAAATTTTCATGAATTCATGCCTGAAATTTTGGGTGCCAGGTATTGTACAAATTCTATCTCATATTATTAATAAAATCCTGGTGGCAGATAATGGAGAAAATCTGAAATATCAGAAAGACAGAGGAAAAAATACACAACTAGTTCCTACCTAGCCAGCTCTGCAGGCTGAAAAAGATAGGCTTTTTCTCCAGGGATTATGAGATTCAATGCCCCTGAGTCCTCAGCTGAGTGGTAGAAGAGGCAAGAGAAAGAAATTCTGCCTTCTTCCATCTTATCTTTTCTTTTCCATCCAGATATCTCAATTTCTGCCTCAACTTTTCTATTGCTAGGATTAAAGGTGTATGCCACCACCAACCTGGACTCTGTTTGACCTTGAACTAACAGAGATCTAGAGAATCTCTTCCTCCTCTTTGTTGGCATTAAAAATGTATGTCACTACTCCCTGACCTTCATGGCTTGCCTCTATAGGTGGCCCTATCCTATGATATTCCAGAATATTTTATCAAATATTCTATATATCATTGCACACCATAGTTTTATTTATGGTTCATGTTAAATTGCTTGTTTCCTTGATCATGCAACTTAGCAAATGAAAAGGATAAAGGAAAGAGACAGAATAGGTCAGTATCTCATAAGAGTATATCCTCAGAGACTGAGAAAAGCTGAGGTCACTAGACCATACCCATAAATTTTTCAACTATTTTTTAATAGTGACACACTGGTGAGAAAGTCTTAAATATATAAGCCTTTGGTATGTTCTATCTAAAAACTACAGTAATACTGAAATGTAATTTAGAAAAAAAATTAATAATCATAGGTTCAACTTATTTTTAAAAGTTGAAACATGAATTTTACTTGGATTGGAAAAGCTCAACTATGAATGCGGAATTTATAATTCAAGATTAATTTATTAAAATTGACATTTGTATATAACTTATAGCTACTTCCACTATATGGACAAAAATATGTAAAGTGTGCCTGTATAAGCAAGTGAATAGGTAAGTGAGTATCATTTTTTCTCTGTTGGCTAATGAGGTCAGATTATTGTAATTAGATATAATTTTATTGACTCTAGACTAACTATTCCTCTTTCACTACCTATCCCCTAAGTTATTTTTACTTCTTCCTTTTCTTTATTCTTTCTGATTTGTCCTCCCTTCTAGTTTTGAGTATTGAAAATTCCATGTATGGTTATTTAAAAGATAATTAATGAAACAAACTACAACCAATATCTTACTTGTAAGTGCATAATTAACGTGCTAAATCCATGTAGACTTCAGTTTTGTAAGCTGTAAAATGAAAGGGTTAAATGAATAAAACAAAAATATTGTTTCCAACATTAATATTCTGGTTTTATATTACAGACTGATTTTCTTTCATCCAGAATGATCCTAAGAAAAAGGTTTTCTACTATTTTAAACCTAATATTTTACATTTTACAAAAATAAGAGTCAATTGTAGAGTATTTTAAAAATCGCAAAATTTGGAGCATAAAATTATTATGGAATAAGTTGACAACCAATAATTGAAATTTTGAAACTATTGAATCCTCTTCTAATATTACTTTTTTATAAATATGTTTGGAAAATATTGTATTAATCATGTGAAAAACACATAAAGGTATTAATCATTTTCACACAGTGTTATGTATGGGTATTTTTGTTGCAACCAAAGTTTAATTTTAATCTGCTAGGTTTCTAGGAATAAAGATCTTTCAAGGAAACTTTATTTAATGACTATAAGTACATATAATATAGATAACATTAGGCTTAGTGCTGACAGAAGTTGTACATCAAAGAAAGTTTATTTTCATTGCCATCTGTGATTGGATATTAAATGATTTAAAATTCTCTTCTGTGAAAGACTAAGCAATTTTAATACTAAGTTCCCTATTAGTTAACAGACAGCAGTCATCATTTTAATATTACTGGTAATTTTAGAGCTAATTGATTGTGAAAAACCAGCCTGACTTCACATTGGGTTGAAGACCATTTGATAATAAAGACAAACTAGGCTCATTCAGTTTAGAACTAAATCTCATTTTCTTTAAAATTGGGACATACTATACCTGTAACTATAATTGCAAGTGTTTCTGCCCTGTATATTTCAGCAAATATCAACCATTTCTTTATTTCATAATGTTGTTATGACAATCTTACAACCTTACCTTTGTTTCAAAGGTTTTTATAAGCATCTTATGTTATGAAGATATTGTTAAGTTCTGCTTCTATAAGTGTGTTTGTGCCTACTAAATTTCCCATTTGGGAAGCTCCTGCTCCTGAGCTATAAAATCCTTATCTTTTCTATATCCAATTCAAATCTCTTGATTCCTACTTTTAGGGAGAGGTAGTCCTTGTACTTAAAAAAAAATGTTTACTTTAATTAATTGCTTGCTTTAATCAACTTGGCCACAATGAATTTGGTAGGTTTTCTTTCATCAAAGTCTTGGAAATAAAATTTACCAGATAAAAACAGAATAATAAAATTCCTCTTGTCAGAATTTTGACTTTGTTTATAAATAAATTTAAGAGGGAGTTCAAATGCATGTTTTGTTAACATGACTTTCAGATTTTTCTTTGCTCACTTGATTGATCATAGTGAATTAATTTTAAGGAAAGAGATGGGGACATATCTCCACCTAGTAATGGACTGCTTCTTCACTATGATATAAATAACCCTTTATAAGTTCTATTTTCCCTTAATTACACAAGAGTATTTATATAGAGCAAATAATTTATGTTAGTTATTGAATATTAATATCTTCAAAACTGTGAATCCTAGTACTGTTCTTATGTAAAATCTTGCCAGCTTTACCTTTAACACCACATTTGCACCACATTTCCTTTTCATGTCCTTTTAAATCATGTTTTCTTCTTATATACTGATTATTTACAAGACTTTTATGTACAATGTGTAACATGAGAAAGGTTGTATATGTGAGTCTTTTTATACTTGCACATTTGTTTAAGTAATAAATAGTAGAAGGATTCTGTTTTGAAAGATGCAGTGTGTCTTGAAGTGAAGGGCCCTCAACTCTAGACAAAAAACAGCCATGTTTTTAGGCCCACATTTATACACATAAAATATGAGAGTGTGAAATTATCTGATCAGTAATTTTAGAAGTAGCAGAAGATACCAAAATGATACATAATCTCCCAGACTAGACCCTCAGACCTAAATGGCTCATTTTGATTATATTTTTAATTATATCATAGGCACACAATATTTTCCAGTGAGTGACAAACCATTTTTACTATACAAAAAACAGATAAAAGATATCTGTGGTGACATTTTATATATTTGATAAAGTCTGCCTAAAAATCACAAGACAGAGAAAAACCACATTTAGCCATGAAGATCAGGAAATGGTGACCCATGCCTTTTATTCCAGCACTCAGGAAGCAGAAATCCTCTGTATCTCAGTGAGTTCAAAGCCAAACAGAGCCAGGCAGTTGTGGCACACTTTTTTAATACTAGCACTACTTAAATGAGGAAGTGAGATAGCTGAGATAGAGGAGGTAGCAGGCAGCCCTTTACATGCACTCCTCTTTCCATCTGAGCACACAGGGTCATTTAATGTGAGGATTTGTGAGGAACTAGCTAGGTTACAAATATCTATGCCTGCTTCTCTGCCTCTCTGAGTTTTTCAGTTTTCTTCAATACCTTGCTCTGCTCTAGGTTTTTATTATATGACCAAGTAGAATTTGTGCAATAGATATCAATTCATATAAAAAAGATAAATTATAGATGATTCAGACATGATCATGCCACGTTTGTGTTTTATGCTTAGTGGTAGATCATTTCTTAAGACCAGAGTGTAAAAAAATAGCACAAATCTAGTAAAGGAAGTATTATTAAGCTAAAAAAATCTGTCAGTCAAATGACTAACTACTGGAGAAATTTGTCCAAGTTAATATGATCAGGAAGTGAACAAGTAAGGACACAACATTTAATCTTTATTCTAAACGTTAGCTAGGCAGAGGGTGCTGTATTCAAAGCTTCCCATAAAATATGCTTAGAAGTTCTCACACCATTGACCTCTTTAATGTTCTCTAGAGCCCTTGGCAATGGGAAATGTATCATGGTGGGAAAATTAAGATTCACAGGGTAACTGATCCACAGCTGTTATGTAATTGCTAAAAGTTCTTGAATCTTCTCTTTCTGACTTTGGAACATTCTCATGCACCTTCCAGCATAAGTGATACAACTGTTCCCAAGTGAAAAAAGAGAACTGATAATTATTTAGTTTCTCCTTGATTACAGATATACAATATACATATATTGTCCAAATAATATTCAATATATATAACATATTATAAATATGTATTTTTCCAAAGCATTGCTATTGGGTAAGATCCATCTCCACTTACCTCCAGAGTCAAGTTCCCTAGTAGTGAGAATTTGTTTTGCTTTTTTGTTGTTGTTATATAGAATCACAGGTAAAGTTAACTTTGAATGTCATATGATAACTGGTTTATTTTCTCTAATCTTATATTACCTTGATTTCCAAAGAAATAATAAAAAATAATCTACAAAAAGATCAGAGTGTGGACTCTTATAAGCAAAATAAACAAACAAACCCAAAAACCAAAGGCCTTAGCCTACAAAATTACAAAATGCAATAATAAGTTTTTACTATTAGAATGAGGCAAGGTAGATATGAAAATCTACTGATAAATAACACAATTTTCACTATGCAGAGCCCACAGACATAACTGAACTTCCATCCAGAAAGCAGTAAGCAAAATTTTTGTGCTCAGTATTTTTGCACCTGTTCAGTAGTATAAAGGTAGAGCCTAACTGTGAAAACAAAAATACACAGAAAGCCAGAAAGAGAAGCAGAGGATGTACTCACTTCTTAGAAGACTTTAAAAAAAAAAAAGATGTCATTATAGACATTTAGCCTAAGTTATTGTGTATTATAAGGCAAAATATTGTTCAAATTGAGAATGTAAATAGTATCCTTCTTGCATACAATGTCAGAGAAAATACATTTCCGTAACAATAATAACTTTACTCATTAGTTGCTCTGGGTTGCAATAAAGAAAAATGTTTTGGGCTGAAAAAAAAAGAAAAGAAAAAATTCACATCTTGAATCATCAATTCTACCACCTTGCATGTCCCAAAATGCTGACTGAAAAAAGCTAAATTTGAGTTATTTACTTGATATTAATTACTGAACTGTAATTTTCTAAACTTTTTTCTTGAGAGAAACCTCAATAGTAAGCAGTGACCAAGGCTTACTCTTATGTGACCAGATCTATAACTGACTTCATCCTGACTTTTCCCTATCCTACAAGTTCTTTCTTTGATCACATAAAATGAAAAAATGAAAACCTATTTGCCAGTTTACATTGAAGACTAAAGACTATCTTTTTCAATAATATAGGAATGCTTTGAAAAGCAATAGTCAAGGAAGATAACAGCACTATCTCCTAATTAGGTGCCGGCTTTTCACCTGGCTAAAAGTTATAAAATTACTCCCTGCCTTGAATATTGGAAGAAGCTTTTTGGATCTGGCTACAAACAATTAGCAAGCACAGATAGTGGAGGAGTGTCCACCTACAGCTCTTCAGGAGCATGAGGTCTTCCACTAAGCAGCTGGATTCTGAAACTTTCTTATCTATTCTCTAAGTCAGTAACATTAAATAGCCATGTGGTGACGTCTGCTAAAGCTTTTTTTTTCTTTCCTTTTCTTATGGTTTTTAGTATATTAACACAATGATACAACAATAATCACAGTTTTAGAACATTTTCATTGCATAAAAAGAAACACTTGTTCAAATAGCAATATATAAATTTTCGGGGCATTTTTAAATGTAGAACTATACAATATATGTTGTTTTGGGAGGATTGTTAATCAATACACACTAACTCAGTGAAAGCTCAGTGGATGATAAGAGAAAAGGAAGTGGTAAGTACTACTGTAACTCCAGGATTTGAGCTGAAACAGGAAGTTCAATTTGATCTAGAATGTGATGCCACAGGAGGCTCCATAGCAAGAACTTGTCTCAAAAACATTTTTAAATTAAAAAAAAAGCAATCTCAAAAAGATTGTTCTCCATTTTATCTTATTATTAAATAGTATCTCATTTGCATTGTTTTAAAATCAGGATGCTTAAGAAAAATCACTAAATTAATAAGGAACCAAAGCATACATATGACAAAGGATACATGCGTTAGATATTGAAGAATGTTAAAACATTCTTATTAAATAAAGATTGGATTGGTTACGGGCCTCAGCTGAACTAATCTTTAACTCTAGCTTTAAGTGAAAACTTCATCATCACATACTGAAAAGTAAATTTTTTAGAAAAAAAGAAACACTATCCAAACCCAAATAAACCTGAAAATTGATGTGAATTACATTTCATAGGTTTAAACAGACAGATGAAAAAATTATTATAACAATCTTAAGGTTGTAAAGTAATTATGATAAAATACTTCAATGTGTAAGTATACTATTTATAAATATCTCATTTAAAGCAAATAAATCTGAATTGTCACTTCAAGATATAACTGTTTCAGCCAAAAATAATTAGAAAAAACGTAAAACAAAATAAATGTAAGAAATTGTAAAGCCTGTAAATTTTCAGATATTATTTTTTCTTAGTGCTCAATGGTACTCCATTGTGTAGATGTACCACAGTTTGTTAATCCATTCTTCAGTTGAGGGGCATCTAGGTTGTATCCAGGATTTTGCTATTATGAATAGTGCTGCTATGCTACAAACCCAGAAAGATAAACAGGTGGTGTACTCACTTATTAGTGGACTGATTTTTAATTGTTTAAAATTAAAATCATAATTTTTCAACTTTCTATACTGCAGAAAGGCTGCTTCCTTTTTTGGTAACTCAATTAAATCATATTTCTTTTTTCCTGGTTTACTTCCATTTTTCTGATCATTATGAGACTTACAAGTTCCCAAAATTGTTATTATAATCTCAAACTCAAGTAACCTTGCACAGGAGCTTTATTTTTAAGTGTATTTTAAAATTCTTCATTATGAGACTAAATCTCTGTAGAAGAAAAGTTTGATTTTTGGTTAAACTTATTTTTAATATGCTAAGTTTTAGGGATTTAACTTAAATACAGATAATAAGCAACAGGAATTGATATGCTATAGAGGCATAAAGCATTCAAAATAGGAGTATATTTATTTAAGATTCAAATTTAGATGTATTAACATTTCAGAATTCTTTTTTTTACCAGTATTATAAAATAAGTTTAATTCTTTTTTTCTTCATATTTTTCTATTTTTTATTATGAATAAGGTTATATTTTTTATCTGTGTATATCCTTGCTCAAGCTCCCTTCCCCCTCCCATTCCTTCTAGTCACTATCGCTTCTCCACTTCTCTTTAGCTCTTCCCCAGCAAGGGCAGGAGTACCAAAGTCCCAATATGGCTTAGTTCAGCATCCACTCCTGACAGATTCACTTTACTCACCCCAACATCAAGACTGGGTCAGGTGTTCCTCTGGAGGGAATGGACTCCAAGGTGCCAGTAAAGGTCTTTCAGATCCCACGCTGTTCAGTGGTTGTGGTTTGCAGTTGGACATGCTTTACTTTTTTGCTTTTTTGTTTAAAGTTCACTAATGAGTGAGTATATCCCCTGCTATTTTTCTGGGTTTGTGATACCTCACTCAGGAGAAATTATCCATATCCATCCATTTACCTGAAAATTTATGGATATCATTTTTCTTACTGCTAAGTAGTAGTACTCCATTGTGTAGATGTAACACAGTTTGTTAATCTATTCTTCAGTTGTGGGGCATCAAGGACATATACAAGTTCTTGCGATTACAAATAATGCTGCTATGAACATATTTGAGCTATGCCTTTGGAGTGTGAATGTGTGTCTTTAGGATGTATACCCAGAAGTGGTATTACTGGATCCTTGGGGATATTGATTCCCAGTTTTCTGAGAAACAGCCATACTGCAATCCAGAGTGGCTGAACAAATTTACACTCCCTAAAACAATGGAGGAATGTTACCCTTGCTCTGCACCCTCTCCAGCATAGGCTTTCCTCCATGTCATTTATCATAGCCAATCTGATAGGACTGAGGTGGTATCTAAAAGTTGTTTTGATTTTCATGTCTCTGATAGCTAAAGATTTTGATCTCTTTTTCAAGTGTCCTTTAGGCATTTGCTATTCTTCTGCTGAGAAGTCCTTTTTCAGTTCTTAACCACATTTTTTATTGGGTTATTCAAGGTTTTGGGCTCTATTTTCTTGAGTTCTCTATATATTTTAGAGATCAGTCCTCTGTCACATGTAGGGTTGGTGAAAATCTATTCCCATTCTGTAGGGTACCATTTTGTACTATTGACAGTGTCCTTAGCTTTACAGGAACTTCTCAGTTTCAGGAGGTCCCACTTATTGATTATTGTTCTTAGTGTCTGTGCCATTGGTGTTATATTCAGGAATTAGTCACCTGTGCCAATATGTTGCAGAGTATTTCCCACTGTCTTTTCTATCAAGTTCAGTGTGGCTGGATTTACGTTGAGATTTTTAATTCACTTGGATTTGAGTTTGTACACAGTGACAGGCTTGCATCAATTTGCATTTTTCTACATGATACCATTCTGCTATTCCAACATCATTTGATAAAGATACTATCTTTATTCCATTGAATATAGTGGGACTCTTTGTTGAAGATCAGATATTTATAGGTTTTTGGGTTAATGCCTGGTTCCTCAATTCTATTCCATTAATCCACAAGTCTGTTTTTATGCCAGTACCAGGCTGTTTTTATTACTGTAGCTCTATAGTATAACTTGAATTAGGGGATGATGATGTCTCCTGAGGTTCTTTTGTTGAGCAAAATCGTTTTGGCAATCCTGCCATTCCTGTTATTCAAATGCAGTTGAGTATTATTCTTTCATGGTCTGTAAAATATTGTGTTGGAATTTTGATAGGAAGCACATTGAATTTGTAGATTACTTTTGTTAGAATCACCATTTTTATTATGTTGATCCTTCCTATCCAAGAACATGGAAGAGCTTTCCATTTTCTTATATTCTCTTCAATTTCTTTCTTCAGTGATTTAAAGTTTTTGCCAAATAGATCTGTTACTTCTTTGGTTATAGTTACCCCAAGATATTTAATGCTATTTGCAGCTGTTATAAAAGGTGATGTTTCTCTTATTTCATTTTCAGCCCCTTTATCTTTTGTGTATATGAGGGCTACTGATTTTGTTGAGTTAATCTTGTATCCTGCTACATTGCTGAAGGTGTTTAACAACTGTATTAGTTCCCTGGTAGAATTTTATAGCTCACTTATGTAGATAATCATATCATCTGCAAATAGAGGTAAGTTTCACTTCTTCTTTTCCAATTTGTATCCCCTTAGTCTCCTTTCATTCTCTTATTGCTTTAGCTAAACTTTGAGAAGTATATTGAATAGATAAGGGGAGAGAGGACATTCTTGTCTAGTTCCTGATCTTAGTGTGATTGCTTTGAGTTTTTCTCCATTAAGTTTTATGTTGGCTGTCAGCTTCTTATAAATCACCTTTATTATATCTAGATATTTTCCCCATATTCCTGATATCTCCAGGATTTTATAATAAAGGAGTGTAGTATTTTGTCAAAGGCTTTTTCAGTGTCTATGGATATAAGGATGTGTTTTTTTTTTCTTCAGTTTGTTTATGTGATTGATAACATTTACAGTTTTTCATATGTTGAACCATCCCTGCATCTCTGGGATGAAGCCTAATTGAACATGATGGATGCTATTTTTTTGTATGTTGTTGTATACGATTTGACAAAATTATGTGGGAATTTTAGCATCAATATTCATGAGGGAAATTGGTCTGTAATACTCCTTTGTTGCTTTTTTTTTTAAAAAAAAAAAAACCTTTTATTTATTTATTTATTTGCCTTGGTGTTTTGCCTGGAACTGGAACTACAGACAGTTGTTAGCTGCCATGTGGGGGCTGGGAATCGAACCTGGGTCCTCTGGAAGAGCAGACAGTGCTCTAAACCACTGAGCCATCTCTCCAGGCCTTTTGTTGCTTTTTTAATGGCTTGGGTATTAGGGTAATGATGGCCTCATGAAAAGAACTTGGCAATGATTCTTCAGTTTCTACTGTGTGTATTAGTTTGAGGAGTAATGATAGTAATTTTTCTTTGAATGCCTGGTAGAATTCTGCACTGAAACCATCTGAACCTTGGCTTTTTTATTATTATTATTTTTTGCTTGGGAAGCTTTTAATGACAGCTTCAATTTCCTTTAGTGTTATAGGTCTGTTTAAGTAATTAATCTGGGCTTTATTTAATTTTGGTAAATGGTACCTGTCCAAAAAGCTGTCCATTTCTTCTAGGTTTTCTATTTATTTAGAATATAGATTTTCAAAGTATGACCTGATAATTCTCTGGATTTCTGAGGGGAGGGGTTGCTATGTCCCCCTTCTATTTTCTGATTTTTTTGATACTCTCTCTCTGCTTTTTTATTAGCGTGGATAAGATTTTATCTATCTTGATGACTTTCTCAAAGAACCAGATCTTTGATTCATTGATTCTTTGTATTGTTCTTTTTGGTTTGTTTGTATTCATTTAATCTCTAAGTTTGATTATTTCCTGCCATTTAGTCTTTCTAGATGAGTATGTTTCTAATTTTTCTATGTCTTTCAATGTGCTGATAGTTCTCTACTGTAGGATTTCTCTAGATTTTTAATATAGGCATCTAGTGCTATGAAATGTCCTCTTAAGACTACTTTCATTGTGTTCCACAAGTTTGGGTACATTGTGGATTCATTTTCATTCAATTCTAGGAGGACTTTGATTCCTTTCTTAATTTCTTCGATGACTCAGAGTTGATTTAGTTGAGTGATGTTTAGTTTCCATGAATTGGTAGGCTTTCTGTGATTTTTGACGTTGTTGAACTCTAACTTTAGGCCCTGATAGTCCAATATGATACAAGGAATTATTTCCACTTTTTCTATCTATTGATATTTGCTTTATGACCAATTATGTGATCAGTATTAGAGAAAGTTTCATGAGGAGCTGATAAATATGTATATTCCTTTGCATTTGGGCAGAATCTATAAATATCTATTAAATCCATTTGCATCATAATCTCTCTTAGATGCCTCATTTCTCTGTTGAGTCTCTGTCTGTTTGACCTATTCAAGAGTGAAAGTGAGATACTGAAGTTTCCCACAATTAGGGTGTGAGAATTGTGTGGGATTTGAGCTTTAGTAGTGTCTCTTTTACATAGATAAGTACATTTATATTAGGAGCATAAATATTCAGGATTGAAATCTCCTCTTGGCCAATCTTTCCTGTTATGAATAAGTAATGCCCATCTTGGTCCCTTATAATTGATTTTAGTTTAAAGTCTAATTTGTTAGATATTTGGATGGCAACACCAACTTGTTTCTTAGGGCCATTTGTTTGGAAAAATCTTTTCCCAACCCTTTACTCTGAGCCTGTGTGTGTTTTTGTGGTTGAGGTGGGTTTCTTGTTTGCAGCAGAAGGATGGCTTCGGTTGTAATATCCATCTTGTTAGTGTTGGTCTTTTTATAGGTGAGTTGAGTCCAGTGATATTAAGGGATATTAGTGACCACTGATTGATTGTTCCTGTTATTTTTGCTGGTAGCTGGCATATATTTCCTTTCTTTGGGCTTTTCTTCTGTGGGATTATGGACTGTTTGTGAGGTCAAGGGTGTAACCAGGGATCCTCAGGGTGGATTTTATCCTCTAATGCTTTCTGGAATAAGGCATTGGTAGTTAGGTATTGTTTCAGTCTGACTTTGTCATGAAATATCTTGTTTACTCTATTATGGTGATTGATAATTTTGCTGGTTATATCAGTCTATTTTTGCAGTCATGCTCATTTAGTGTCTCTATAACTTCTCACCAAGCTCTTCTTGCTTTCATCATTTCCATTGGATAGTCAGGAGTTATTCCAGTGGGTATGTCTTTATAGGTAAGTTTGCCATTTTCTTTTGCAGCTCTTAAATTTTTTTCTTTGTTCTGTATGTTTTGTGGCTTGATTATTTTGTGGGAAGCTGAAATTTTTGGGGGTCATACCTTTTTGGTTATCTGTAAGCTTCTTGTATCTTTATAGTCATTTTCTTCCTTAAGTTAGGAAAGTTTTCTTTTATGATTTTATTGAATATATATCTGTGCCTTTGAGCTGGTATTTTTCTCCTTCTCCTATTCCTATTATTTCAGGTTAGGTCTTTTTATTGTGTACCAGATTTCCTGAACATTTTGTGTTATGTCTTTTTTAGTTTTAGTATGTTCTCTCCCTCATGTATCTATTTTCGCTACTGAGTCTTCCACTCCAGAGATTCTCTTTTCCATCTCTTGGATTGTGTTGGTTATGCTTGTATCTGTAGTTCTAGCTCTTTTCCTCATATTTTCTATTTCCATCATTGCCTCCTTTTGTGCCTTTTTTATTGCTTCTATTTCAGTTTTTACTTCCTGGAATTTTCTTTCATTTTTTCGTTTACCTTTCTTGGTTTTTTTGAAGGATTTGTTCATCTCTTCCAATTTTTTTGTTTGTATTTTCTTCTATTTCTTTAAGGGAAATTTTTTATATCTTCCTTGAAGGTTTCAATAATCTTCATAAAGGTGTTTTTGGTGTTGTTTTCTTCTGTTTCCTCTTCAATGCTCTGTTCAGGTCTTGTGTTGTAGAACTAAAAGTTTCTTCTGGTGTTGCCTTGTTGTTCTTCATACTATTATATGTATTTTTGCACTGGCGTCTGCTCATGGTTTCATTGGTTCATGATTAAGCAACTCCTATTTAGTTGACAAGAGGACTTGAGTGTCTCCTGTCTCCTCTGAGCAAGGAGTCTGCTGATCTCTGACTCAGATCTGGACAGGGGTCTGAATTTGAAATCCTCAGTTCTTCTCTGATGACACTGTTTGCCCTAGTGGTGAGGCCTGAGCATGCAAAATCCCCTCTTTTAGGTGTCACTGGAGGAGCCCCTCATAGCCAAAGCCTAGCTCCTGTCTGACAGGGAGAGTCTGAGATCACATCCTAAGGATTGACCCTGGTCCTGGAGAGGGACTCTTTGGACAGGTGGTCCAGGTTCTGAAATCTGCTAACCTCTTGATTCAGGTCTGAATTTCAAAGGCCTCGTCCTTCTCTGATGATGCAGTTTGCCTTCAGAATTCTTGATAATCAGGAATTCTCATCTCAGATGCACAAATTAGGACACTGATAAATCTTACATGATTTTTCATGCTGCACGGAAAACAATACATATACTTTAAATTTTATAGAAATTTCTTTCTAGGCTGTACTTCTAGTTTGAAAACAATGTCTCTATGTAAACTAAAACACCACACATCCCAATAAGGTATTCTAGTCAAGGCTATCTGATCCATGACCTCTAACAAAAGCAAAATACCTATGAAAACCTTGTCATTCTCTGCCTAAAAATAAGCCATTTCTTTTGTAGTCACTGAATTGAATTTAAAAAAAAGGGGAATACAACCATTTTAATCTTCTTCAAGGTCAGTATTGTAGACTTAGTTTGTCTATTGATATAATGTAAATAAATATAAATAATTCAATAAACTGTCTGTTAGGCAAAATACTTATGATACATACATATTCTTTCCCCTGATAAATTATTCACTTCTAGAGATTATTATTCAAAAAAACTATAAAGCAAATAAAGATCAAATTAAATTAAATAAATTCTAAGCAAATTCAAAATATTTCATTGAATAAAATTATTCAAGTAAATCTGAAGTTTAGAGAGAATTTGGGAGGGTGGAAGGGAAGTAAAAAAGTAGAAGGAGGAGGTTTAGAAATATGGAGAGGAAAAACTCTTAAAACTCTTTCCATCTGCCCATACAATTGCTTGAAATGTTAGCTTTCGTAAAATACAGCAATCTAAGGGGTACTTAGTGTAAAGCGCATCATATACTTGTTGTGTCTCTGGCTTGTTCTCTGCCACTGAAGCTCAAAGAGGGGTTGAGAACCTGCTAAATCTGAATCATCACATAGCCAGCAGTCTCAAGGACAGCAATACTACTCTGAGAAACATCCCTCAGTTCCCAGGGTAATTTGCTTGGACATTGCTTTAGCTATATGCTACAGCTATACAGCATTGCCCATAAGCATTTGTCAGAGCAAGAGGGAGGGCTCCGGGGTTAACCCTAACTCCCATGCTGGCACTGTAGAAAACCCATTGGCCATACAGTGATAGTCCTCACCCTATCGCAAGGTGTCTGCAGATGTAGAAGCAAGGATAGACACCTATGGTGCTCCTGAGAGCAAGTTTTATGGAGGAGCTTTAGTAGCAGGAAAAACCAGAAGTGAGGGAAAAGTCACCAATCAGAGCTGGTGTGGGGCAGATATTTTGCTGCAGCAGAGTAGAAGGAATGTAGGTCTGGCAGCAACCCTACGATCAGGCTTTCTTAGATTTATGTGTACCTAAGTCTAAGAAGAGGCCATCAGGATCACAGCACCAAATGTTTGTATTTTGTGCATGGGAGACCAAAACATTTGATGCCAGGTGTCATTTATAGTTTTATTTAGGGGGTTTGGGCATCAAGAAAAAGGATGGGGGAGGAGAGAAGAAAGAAAAAAGAGAAAGAAGGAAGAAGAGTAGGGAGCAGAAAAAAAGGAGTCACTGCCTCATGTTATTATCTTTTAAAGGAACAGGTATGCATGTAGCCATACCCAGGGTCACACCAAGACACAGCTGTGTGTGGGAGTGAGCTCTACAGGAAGGGATGTGGTCACAACATGGCAACACCTGAGATATATGGCCATACCCATGGGACAAATTTAAGTGTTGTCTGGAACATACTAATAAAATGTTCTGGGAATGAAAACATATGTATGTAAATATATTTGCTTGAGTTTTGCTTTACAATTTAACTGATTAAGCATCTCATAGTTGAGAACAAAATTCAATGATGAACTCCAGATAAAGAAATCTAATTGAATAACTGTTGAGATCATGTGTTTAATCTGGCATGACACAATAATGCAGATGTCTATGAATGAAAAGGCCTCATGCCCTATGAAGAAGATATGGTGCAAGGCAGTGGTGGGCAACAGGAGACACTTAGAGGCAGACTTTGTCGCATAGAAGACATGTATTGTTATAAGAACAAAGAGAGAATGAGGGGAGGGGTAGAGACATAAAGAAGGGGAGAAGGAGGGAGGGAGGAAAAGAAAGAGGGAGGAAAAAAGAAAGAGGGAGAGACAATGCTTCCAAGAGGAAAGAATTGAGAGAGAGAGAGGGAGGGAGAGAGAGAGAGAGAGAGAGAGAGAGAGAGAGAGAGAGAGAGAGAGAGAGAGAGTCATCAGCAAGAAATTCTTTTAAATGGTGCTTAATATCAGAACTCAGTTGCTGGGTGTGGCTTCAGAGGCTAGAACAGACCTCACAATAATCTTTATTACTTAAGGAAGCAAACTTGACTTTAAGCAAAACAAACAAACAAAACAAAAAACCAAAATGATTACAATCCCTTACTTTTTGAATATATTTTGGACAGAATTCAAGGGGCAAGATAGGACTACTCTGGAAAACCTGTTTTCCTATTATAAATATGGTTATGGACTAATCATTTTGCTTGAGAAATATAGTTAAGCTATTAGATTTGTTTTTATTTTTTATAAATTTGCAAATGCAAATTTATAATTATAGTATTCATATTTAGGACTGGTCTTTATATAGTTTTTGAAAAAGTAAATGCAAAACTAGAAATTGACATTTGTATATTTTCATTTGTTACCTTATTAGTAAAAGTTGCATTATTTAAAAATAACTGTAAACTCTACCCATTAGTGAAAAAATGAACAACTAAATAATATCAGCATCTTAGTTATATTTTTTCTTTGCAATAAAAAATATATCTTTTTTTCAGTTCTAGTTTAAAGTCACTTTATGTGTTGTAACTTTGAAGATTTGAACTTCGATATTACTTGCTTATTGTATGTTCTTCTGTCTTCATTTTTGGCAAGTGGCTACATACATAAAGTCTTTTTTGAACAATATATGATGCCTGTTGTTTTTGTTGCTGAAGAGTGGCTGTTGGATAAAGTTGCAAACCATACTATACTTTATATTTTCATTTGAGAAGTTGATCCATCTATATACAATATAATTATTTCATTAGAAAAACTCTTAGTTGAAATATGTAAGCTTGCATTCTAATTTTCTTTTTTTTTAATTTTACACATCTCCTGTATAGCTAAGTAATATATTCTAATGATATATTTCATTTATTTCTTTTAAGTAATTATTGCACAAATTAGAATTGCTATTAATAATAAAAACTAAAGCCCAAATATTGGGGAAAAGCTGAAAGATCAGAGAGACAGAGAAACAAAACATGACCACTTCTCATAAAGGCATCTACTCAGGTGGAATGGGGAATATCTTGTCTTTACCAATCCTCAAACTGAATATTACTGAGTCCTCAATTAACAGGGAAGGGAGCCTATCTCCTATTTCCTTCTGCCTTATATCTTTTTCTCAAACATTTTAGTTCTGGAATTATTAAAGGTGTTTGTTTTCCCAAGTACTGGGAGCAGAGGCATAGAATCCCAATTGGAGGATTAAATGTGTTTGCTACCACCCCCGGCTCTGTTTCTTTTAAAAATTGGATCAATCTCATGTTGCCCACTGTGTCTATGAACTCACAGAGATACAGAAAAAATTTCTGTCTCTGCTTCCCAAATGCAAGTATTAAAGATATGTCGCAGCCCTTCCTGATTTCTATGGCCAACTCTGTGGCTGACATTGTCCTCTGGTCTTCAGAAAAACTATATTTCTTTAGAACATACAAAATATGTCACCACATGTAATCTAATTTTTTTTATTTTCTTTTTAAAATTTTACCCCAAATCCACTACTGCTCTGTCTCCTGCCCCTTTTCTCATTCTTCTGCAATCTTTCTCTTCCCCCACATTCTCCCCTCCCCCATCCACTCACTGCAGAATTAAGGAATCCCAAAATGAGTTAGTTTTGTCTGGCATATCAAGCTAAGGTAGGACTGAGTCCCTCCTCCAATCTCAAAATGAGAAAAGTATTTTTTCACTAGTCGTGGACTAGAAGGAAGCCAGTTCATGAACCCCAGATAGACTCTGGTCAGATTGCAAATGGCTGCAAAAACTGCTCATGCCTTTCACCTGTCATCCATATTCAGAGTATCCAAATTCATTCTATGAAGGTCCTTCAGCAGATTTTAGAGTCTGTGAGCTCTCAGCAGCAAAGGACTGCATACTCCATGGGTGTTCCAAACATGGTCCTGATCCCTTCACTCATGTAACCTCATGTATTTTCTCCTTTTTTTCAGCTGAACCAATACCTCAGACCTGTGTTTAGTTAATGATCTCTGCATCTGCCTGCATCAGCTACTGGATAAAGATTCAAAGATGGCAATGCAGGTGGTCATTCATATGATAACAGTAAAGGCCAGTTTAGGTACCTTCTCCACTATGGCTTAGAGTCCTAGCTGGGCTCATATTGTGGCTTCTTGGTTGTTCCCTAGCATCAGGATAATCTCTATTCCCAGAATGGCTCCTTCTATAAAGATATCCAATTATTTGCTCTCCCTCTTTGTTTCTTGCTTGCTTTTCATGCCCCAACTCTATCATCCAATTCTCACCTATTCTCTTCTAACCTTCTCTTGATCCTGCCATATGATCAAAATTTTCTCAAAAGATCTTCTCGATTTTAGTGAGATTGCTTTGAGTTTTTCTCCATTAAGTTTGATGTTGGCTGTTGGCTTCTTGTAGATCACCTTTATTATATTTAGGTATTCTCTCTGTATTCCTGATCTCTCCAGGGCTTTTATCGTAAAGGAGTGTTGGATTTTATCAAAGACTTTTCTAGCATCTAAGGATATGATTATATGGGTTTTTTTTTTCCTTCAGCTTGTTTAAATGATGGATGACATTTACAGTTTTTCATATGTGGAACCAATCCTACATTTCAGGGATGAAGCCTACTTGGTCATAGTGGATGATATCTTTTATATATTGTTGTATACGTTTTGTCAAAATTTTGTTGAGAATTTTACCATCAATATTCATGAGGGAAATTGGTCTGTAGTTCTCCTTCTTTGTTGTGTCTTTAACTGGATTGGATATTAGGGTTATTGTAGCCTCATAAAAGGAATTTGGCAATCCTTCAGATTCTACTGTGTAAAATAGTTTGAGGAGTAATGGTAGTAATTCTTCTTTGAATGTCTGGTAGAATTCTACACTGAAACCATCTGGACCTGGGCTTTTATTTACTTGGGAGGCTTTTAATAACAGCTTCAATTTCCTATAGCATTATAGGTTGTTTCAATTTCATTGATCTCAGCTCTAGGTTCCATTATTTTGTGCTATCTGTTTCTTTTATGTGAGTTTTCTTACAATTTTTCTAGTGCTTTAAGCTTTGCTGTTTAAGTATCCTCTGTGAGATTTCTCCAAATTTTATATGCAGGCCTCTAGTACTATGAACTTTCCTTTTATTAAAGCTTTCATTGTGTCACATGAGTTTAGGTATGTTGTGGATTTATTTTCATTGCATTTTAGGTGGTGTCCCATATTTTATGAATATTTCGTGTTATGACTTTTTTTAGGTTTTAGTGATTTCTTTGAATGACATATCTATTTTCATTATTAACTCTTCCACACCAAAGATTTTTTACTTCCATCTAGCATTCTCTTCATTATGCTTCATTATCTGTAGCTCTTTTTTTTTTTAGATTTTCTATTTCTAGCATTCCCAAGGTTTGTTTCTTCTTTATTGCTTTTGTTTCAATTCTTATGACTTGCACTGTTTTGCATTGTTTCTATAAATAGTTTGTTTTTCTGCTTTTTCTTTGTCATTTAGTCTTTGTTTAGGCAGTGTATTACATTTTTCAATTTTTTTGTTATTTTCATAAAAAAAATATTTCTTCCTTTTTTAAAAACTTTTTTTTACAGTTTTTTTTATTAGGAATAAAGTCATATTTTTAATCCATGTATATTCTTGTTTAAGATCCCTTCCCCCTCCCACCCCTTCCAGTCACTCTCTTTTCTCCACATATCTTTATCTTCTCCCCAGCAAGGGTAGGAAGTCCCAAGGTCCTAACATGTCTTAGTTCAGCATCTACTCCAGGCAGATCTACTTTCTCACCCCAACATCAAGATTGGGTCAAGTGTTCCTCTGGGGATAGTGGGATCCAACGTGCCAGTCCAAGTTGTTTCAGATCCCAAGCTGTTCAGTGTTTGTGGTTTACAGCTGGACATGATTTGCATTTTGCTTTCTTGTTTAGAGTTCACTAATGAGTGAGTATATCACCTGCTTATCTTTGTGGGTTTGTGATACCTCGCTCAGGAGGATATTCTCCAAATTCATCCATTTGCCTGCAAATTTTAGAGCTTCTATCATCTGTAAAAAGATATTTTAAAGTCATTTCCCTCTGCTTCTTTCTTTAGGAATGTTCATGACTTGCTGTTATAGAAACACTATGTGCTAGTGGTATAATATTATTCTTAATGTTGTTGAAATAATTTTTGCAGTGGTCTCTACCCATCTCTTTTTTCTCATTGGTGAAAGTATTGTACTGTTTCAGCTAGCTGTTTTTGGTCTACTAGGTGCTCTGTTGTAATTGGAGCTCTTAGAGAACTCAGAGGCAGTGCAGTCTTTGTCTCAGAAACAAATTGAGATATGCTGCTAGAGGTCTTAGGAAGGAGCTCTCCAGAGTCTGTGTCTAAGAAAGCCACACTTGTGAGGGGGCTCTTCCAGGGCTATGTCTTAGGGAGTAGAACTTGTGATGGAGTTTTCCTAAGCCTGGGTATTAGGAAGCAGCTGAAGCTAAAGCTTTTGTCCTGGGGCTCTCCAGTGGCTATATTTTAGGAAGTACCTGAGACTCCATGGATGGGTGGTTTTGTGAAATTGAGGCTTATGAGGAAGAGGGACCAATGACGGATGTAAATAGTCAGACTTGCATGCATAGGCACTATTTATTGCCTGAAGCTATAGTTCTTCTCCTAGGACTCTCCAGAGGCTAGGTTTTAGGAAGCAGCTGAGGTTGGGGATATGAGCGGTTTTGAAAAATGGATTGAAGCTTATGGTGTAGAAGGTCTGATAGGAAATAGGGGTTGTAGATTGTTAGGCTTAAAAGCAGGGGTCCTGCTTTATTGCTTGCAGGTGGAATTTAGAATGGTTAGAAGGAACACATTTTGTCCCCTATGGCTCAGAATTGGGGGCTATCCTATCTTGGGTCTGAATCTCTTATCAGTATTTTGTTTTCTGCAATGAACTATGACAGTGCCTAACTTTGACATTGAGTCTCCAAAAGGTAGATGGGGCCCCAAAATAATGACTTCACATGGTATATGACAATGCCACTAGGCTAAAAAACAAAAGCCAGAGATCAAGACAATTTCAAGGTGATTATCTGAGACACAGGACACTCCCATTATGCAGAGACTTGAAAACTATGACACAGCTACATCTTCCAGGACTTGACAATTAACCAATTTTTTTTTTCAGAATCCACTAAAAATGCCTTCACTCCAGACAGCACAAAGTAAATTTAAGAACATAATACCTACATTTCCAAGTGGTGAAGTGAATGGTTTATGGTCTTTCAATGGGTTTTAAATAATTGTTATTATTTAGAATGATTGGTTACAAATTGCTATTGGACATGGTTAAAAAAGAGCTGAAAATAGGAGATTAGATTCAGGGTGCTTGTTTAAAAAATGATGACATACTGATATGATAGAAGAAAGGGGTATATTATTGAAGCTAGTCTGAGCAGAAAAGGGGAATAAGAATATTACTTCTGAATCTACCTTAAAAATGCAACTACTAGTTTTAAAAAATTTACATTGAATTGAATATTTGTACATTGTATACAAATTGTGTATATTAATACAAAATTTTTGATTAATTTTGTTACAGTAAATATATTTCTACACTTGTTCAAAGTATACTACCTTTACCACTCATCTACCACTACAATGCAAATTGCTAGACCTTGTAAACTATTATTACCAACTAATTAGGGGCATAAATAAATGCAATTTAGTCAAAATAAGTAATGTATATTCATGTTTAATATGTTCAAGGTCTAGCAAATATATTTTATATAGACAAACATTTAAGCGATATACAAGATATTGCATTTAAGATATTTTAATAAAATAGGTTATTTTTGTCTTTTGTGACAATGAGACCTGTCTGCTTCTGGAAGCACCAATTAACTTCACAGAAGATGATGGGCAGAAAAAAGTAATATAAAATTTTTTATAGCAAAAGTTAGCTACTGGGCAAGAAAGTGCTCTTGCCTCAACTGCTAACAGTATGATGTCCAAAATGGATATGCCAGAACACAAAAGAAAGGACTGCAGAACATTGCCAAGACCAGGAAGGAAGGTCTTAAGAATATCTATCCTGCTTCACAGATAAATCTCTCAGGTATTTTAGGCCTGTAGACCAAAGATCAATATTCTAACTTCGCAGAGAAATCTTGAGTAACTGACCAAACAGCCAGTTGTTTCTGTTATTTCTCACATTTTTTGAAAGCCACTTACTTGCACTTCTTGTTTACTCAGTTAATATTATTTTCCTCTCAGGTCTGTGAGAGAATTGATGATTAGATAATTATAGTTAGAGTTTTCTTTGTTAACAAAGTAAAGTAACTCCATAAAATTTATAAATTATATATTTCAGAGACATCAAAAGATACTTTTCAGTTGTTAATATAAGTTAGATAGAAGGTGAATTAGGTACAATCTTTCAGACTAATGAAAATGGAATTAATAATTGAATATTTTCTCTGTGTTTTTTAATTGTTAATGACCTAGATATTATTGATGTATTTATTGCTTGTATATATTATATATAGTTATACTTACTGTATGTAGTTTTTTATATTAGTTATAACCTTTTACATTTTTGACACAAAAAGAGGTATGTGGTGGTATATTGTATATTTAGTAAAAAAGCCTAACATGGCATAGGGCACAGCCACCCAGAGAGCCAATCCCTGAAGGTCAGGGAATGGTAAACCATGGCTTTAATCCCAGGATGTGTGAGACAGAAATCAATCAAATCTCTGTGAGTTTAAAGCCAAAATTGACAGGATGTGATCCCACACACTTTGATTCTAGGAAGGTGAACCAGAAACTGAGATACCTGGGTGTTAAAAAAAGCAAAAGCAGGAAAAAGCAGAAGTTTTTTCTTTCACTTGCTAAACTTTTCATTTGAGGACTCAGAATTCAATTTGAGAATTTGTGGAGACAGAATTATCTTTTTGGCCTGAGGAGTTGGCTAGGTAAAGTGTCTCTCTAATATTGTGGCTTATTTCTTTGTCTCTCTACTTCAGCTTTTTCCCAATATATAAAACCGAGTTTTGTTAATAATACCAAGTAAGATTTATGCAATAATGATTTGATGTTTTCTTCATAAATGTTCTCATGTGTTTTGTTTTAGTAATAGAATCCTGAATACTTTACATTTTCTATACTAAGTAATAAATAAGTACATACATGCACCCTTTTATTGTGTTAATTAATTGTAATCTTACGAATTCCTCCTACCACATTTATATATTTTTCATACATCTATTATATTTCCAGCTATATTTTTCTTACACACACAAAGGAATTTTCACTTTGTCTACCTCTCAAAAAATTACCTTCACTTAGCAAACATTAAGTACACACACACACACACACACACTGACTCACAAACAGAAACACACACACAATCCAGACATACTCAGACAAGCACACACAGGCACACATTCACAGACACACACTTACAAACATATGAAAAACACAGACACACAAATAAAGACAGATGGACATAGAAACATACACACACATACACACATGCTGGAATACATAAGCATATACTGGCTCACCTTAAAATATAAATAGAGGCTTTTTTGTTTAGAGTCCACTAATTAGTTAGTACATTCCCTGCTTATATTTCTGGGTTTGTGATGCCTCGCTCAGAAAGCAAAGCATGTCCAAGCTGCAAACTACAACCACTGAACAGCTTGGAATCTGAAAGACTTTGGACCGGCACTTTGGATTCCACTCCCTCCAGAGGAACACCTGACCCAGTCTTGATGTTGGGGTATATGTGGTGAGCCGCTTCTGGCCTGCAGAACGACGAGTCACCACACGCACGATTCTTCTCGGATCATACTTTATTGGAGTACAGCTCAGTTGTGAAATGGTGGAAAGAAGACCTCGAGCCTAAGATTCAGCCTGCTTATATAGGGAAGCCTGGCGCGTGATTGGTGCCCATCACAATGCCTCATTAACATATGGCTGGTGATTGGTTCAAAGTAATACTCATTAGCATATGGCTGGTGATTGGCCCAAAACAATGGCTCATTAACATATTTGAGGATCGCATCGGATAAGTCCTTTCTCAATGCCTAATTAGCATCAGCACATCAGATTGGTCACTACTTGTTGCCTAATTAGCATAAGCAGCAATAGAATGTTCCAGCAAGTTGTGCTAAGGCAAACCGCGCCCTACAGGTATAGAAAGTGGATCTGCCAGGAGTGGATGCTGAACTAAGCCATATTGGGAACTTGAGACCTCCTGCCCTTGCTGGGGAGGAGATAAAGAGATGTGGAGAA